>JAWPHD010025013.1:0-17503 GCA_037043455.1 Cyrtodaria siliqua | reverse complement strand
CAGCAAAAGTAGAAAATATTTAGGTAAGCCATATGATTTGCCTGGAATGTCTTTTGACACATTCAGAGTTTGAAGGCAAGTACATCAGGCTTTGGGGCCTAATTTGTTTAAAAACATAAAAAAAAATGATATGGCCAATTTAAAACGTGAAATATTTCATAGATATTGATGGAACATTAACTGTTTCCTATAATACAGCGATACAATTAAAAACTATAATTTACAGCATGTCTTAAGTCCATAGAGAAACCACCAAGTTATAAATAGCTGCAACGTCGGAACCCACGTTTGATTGATTACGTTATTACTCCATTGATGAATGGAGTGACAACGTAATCAATCAAACGTGGATGAAATAGCTGTCATGGGAGCAAATCATCGATATCTACACACGACGCACGCTATGCAATACGCGTCACCATAGTTAGGAAATACCTTCGGGTCGTTTATTTATATGTTCAACATAA
Source organism: Cyrtodaria siliqua (assembly GCA_037043455.1). NCBI lineage: Eukaryota > Metazoa > Mollusca > Bivalvia > Adapedonta > Hiatellidae > Cyrtodaria > Cyrtodaria siliqua. The sequence continues at coordinate 17,036 of JAWPHD010025013.1, read as the reverse complement.
TTTCTTTTGGTGTTCTATGGCTCATTTAGTTTATTGTTTATCAATTCAATACCTAAATAATGTATTTGAAAAATTCTAAAAATAATTCCAGTCCTCAGATGTACTTCCTTTCATGTTTTTCTTTCACAATTGCTAATTATCTATTAAAAAAAGCAACAACAAAAAGAAAATGCCTACTGACCTACCCTATTGTTTTACAACATGCAACAGGAAACACACCTGTTTTAGCTCTACTGGCCAAGGGCCAGCAGAGCTTATGGGATGGCTAGTTATCCGTTGTCCGTCTGTCGTCTGTTAACTTTACCTCGTTAAGGCAATAGGGCCTTCATTTTTCATCCGATCTTTACCAAACTTTAACAGATTGTTAATATCAATGAAAGCTCAGACAAGTTCAAAAAACAGCCAGATCGGAACAGTAACAGCAGAGTTATGGCCCTATACTTTGCCTAGTTAAGACAATAGGGCCTTCATTTTTCATCCGATCTTTACCAAACTTTAACAGATTGTTAAAATCAATGAAAGCTCGAATAAGTTTGAAAACCAGCCAGATCGGATTTTTATTTAAAAATGCTATATTTTGCCTTGTTAAGACGATGGGCTTCATTTTTCATCCGATCTTTACCAAACTTTACTTGATTGTTAATGTCAATAAAAGCTCAGACAAGTTCGAAAACCAGCCAGATCGGACCAGTAACAGCGGAGTTATGACCCTTGATTTCGTTAAAAATGCTATATTTTGCCTCGTTAATACGATAGCTAGGGCCTTCATTTTTCATCTTATTATTATTAGTTTTATACTTTTTTCTTTTTGTTTTTAAGTATTTTATTTTTTTCATTTTTTTAAACAATATTTTTTTTAATTTTTTTTTTTTTTTTTTTAACCAGCCAGATCGGACCAGTAACAGCGGAGTTATGGCCCTTGATTTATTTAAATTTGAAAAACAGCCCGATTGGACCATTTACACTGATTTTCTGAAATATGCTATATTTTGGCCTCATTAAGACGAAAAGGCCTTCATTTGGACGGATTTCAGTGAAACTTTTCAGGGATGATCAGTACCAAGCTTAGTTGTACATATCGTCACCGTGTTCCGGTTGAATGATTTTGACGGAGATATGTCCCTTTAAAGGTTTTAATACACAAACTTTGTCTGGACTAGTTCACCTGAACCCCTCGCCAGTTTTCAACTAGACTTTACAGGGATGATCAGCACCAAGCCTAGTTGTGCATATCATCGTCGCGTTTTGGTTTTTGATACACAAACATTTTCCGGGCTAATTCTCCTGAACCCCTGGATTTCAACGAAACTTGACAAGGATCAGTATCGAGCCTAGTTGTGCAAATCATCGTCATGTTCCGGTTGAATGATTTTTGGCAGAGTTATGGCCCTTTAAGAGTTTTAATAAACAAACTTTGTCCAGATTAGTCTCTTCTGAACTCCTTGCCTGATTTCAACGAATCTTGTTGGGGATGATCCGTACCAAGCCTAGGTGCACCTATCATTGACGTGTTCTGGCTGAATGAATTTTGGTAGAGTTATGACTCCTTAAAGGTTTTAATACACTAACTTTGTACAGACTAGTTCTCCTGAACCTCTGGCTGGATTTCAACAAAACTTGGCATGGATGATTAGTACCAAGCCTAGTTGCGTATATCATCGCCATGTTTCAGTTGAATGATATTATACATAAACTTTATGTTTAGCAAGTAGAGCGTCCACAGGCCCTCTTGGGCCTCTTGTTTTGTTTGGCCTAAAGTAAAATTACCGGAGTCGTTATTAAGTGGCAATAAGTAGCTACAATATGTCAATGCGTCTGAAATTTTGATTTTGGCTAAATATTTCTTTGATGGAAATCCGTTAAAATGAAATTCTGCCTGGTTTAACCAGTGTGATTTAAATTTATAATTTAATTTTTAAAATAATTCCAGAAGATTGACGTGAGTACCTTTAAGGGTAAACTTTGCAAAATATATATGAATAAATCATGATGACGATAATTTAGAATTGTTGTATTGATGATTATGATGGTGGTCTAGAGTTGTGCTGGTAATCACTATCGTCGGGATGATGATGAGAAAATCAAAAGTTATTCGTGCTGCCAATTTGACATAGTTTACTTCCGGACCGCCGATTTGTCTTGTTTTTTCGCATCTTCACAACATAATTTTAGGTAATACACGTTAACATGTCATTGTTTAACATTCAAAAAGACCCCATTTAAAAATTGTCGTTTGACTTGATAAGTAGTATGTATTTAATGTATACAAGATATATAAAGTCTCGATTTAAAACATTTATTTTGTTGGAAGCCTGTGTAATCGATGGTGGGTGGGGTAATGGATGATAAAGCAACATTGAAGTCTTTGTTGATGGACATTTAATTCATTCATTACTCTAGATTTACTTGTGTAAGAGAAACAGCACGCAATGAGAAACAGCACGCAATAAAATGTGTTGATAGTCCTTATTGAGTAATAATGTTCCATGATAATATCAAATTGTTTGAAACTCTTAGAATTTAGAAATCATCAGTCCAGACCATCAGATCCACATAATTACTAATATACAAAAAGGCTTGGAGCCCAGGATTTAAATTTTCTTCAGCTTGACAAATCTCTTAATGTCAATCGATTTCTGTGGGATAGGCACCACCTAAATAATGATTTTTTGTTTCTGGACAGTAAGTAGCAATATCACCACAAAATTAAAAGGCAGCAGTTGTGTTCTACTATGATTGACAACCATTTTGGTGTTTAAATCGTCAAAATCTACCAAAATACAACAAAGTTATAAGAGTTTAAACTTCAGACATGTCAAACTTGCCTGTCATATTTTATGCATAAAGGTCGATAAATACACCTCAGTAGTCACGTCAACTTAAAGAGGCACTACCTATATCTACGCGATTTTTAATGTAAAATATTAAATACTCAATATTACTGCATTTATGTGTATGCAAAGCTATTTTATGAGTATTCTAAGAAGCAACAGTTCGTATTCCAGTTCTGTAAATTATTAATTATGATCAAAACAATATCTTGAATAAAATGCTGCCCAGCCGTTTATTCCTGCCGGAGAACTACGATTTTTTACGATTTTATCGGACATGCGCAATGCCATTCAGTTGAACGAAAACAAACTACTCGGGGCAGTTCCGATAGTAAACGAATCGATCGGAACTCGTCGCCAATCCGACGAGGCAGTTCCAATTGTAAACGAATAAGATCGGAAAATCTCCGTAATCGGCTTGTCTAAAACAATTACGAATACAATTTCAAAATTCCGATCTTTTCTATCCTGTTTTTCCCCAGCAAAACGCATATTACATGGGGTGGAATTATTGCCGTTTACCTTTTTCATAGTCCTCTTTACAATTAAGTAAAGTTTATATCAATTGGTGGACAAAAAGATATAGGTAGAGCATCTTTAAAGATGAACTTTGTCCAAAATCAACAAATCCGCTGTTGATATGTTTTTAATTATTAAATAACATTATAAATACGATGTTTACTATGTTATTGATGTATGCTTAGTGAAAATATGTTTTTAAACATAAAAATCGAAAAGGCGAACAGGCATTGCTAAACAATCGAAAAAAAATCAAAGGGGGAAAACTCTTCCTCGTATAACCTGAAGTGACGTCATTTGGAACAAAAAAAAAGCCATTAGTACATAGGGAAAGCACGCAAAAACAGTATAGTGTGCTAGGCTCGCGTTAACAGTGCTTGACACAAAATTTTGCTTGGGCCAGTAGAAATTTGGACCCACTGGCCCAAATTGAATGTTGGTGGCCCAAATTTTTTTGATAAATTAATAGAAACATCGGACATTTTATAGCGAAGTAACCCAGTTTAACTTAATTAATTAAAGATATTAACTAATCTCTGAAAGTATCGAGTAATTAAAATAATCTGTCGATTAATGCTATTTTAATATTTAAAAATTGTCAACTGAAATTTAAAAAAGGACAGAATGAATGCATGCATATAATAAGAAAATATAAAAATACAGACTCTTGTCACTATTGATTAGACCATTATTTTCATTAAATGTATTTCAATATACCTACTAACATCCATAGAAATAAAATAAATATATTTAAAAATGCAAGGCTAAGCTGAGGCCTGTAAAACAAGTTCAACTAACAGGAGTAAGTAATAAAAGCCACTTCATTCTGAAATTGTACCAATATTTTGAGTAAGCGCACCTTTTGTATTTTTTCATACTAAAAGCTGGAAATCACCGAAACACATACCAATATTTTATTAAGTTTATTAAAAATGTAATCTGAAATCATTTTCTTCCAGATTACATTGTTGATAAACTTAACAAAATATTGGTTTGTGTTTCAGTGATTTCCAGTTTAAAGTATTCGTGTTATTTTCAAAAAACCTGGGCGACAGATTATAAAAGTTGAGTAGTGTACACTAAGGCCAAATAAAATTATACCTGTGTTTACTGTAACATTGCTGAAAAAAATAGGGTAGGTAGGTAGGCATTTTATTTTTTTATTTTATTTTTTGGCGAAGTTACATTTAAGTTGGCGATGAGCTTTAATGAATGGGAAAATGTGGTATTTTAAAAACTACAATAGACAACAATATGAAATTGTGTATGTGTTATTGTTTCCCAAAAGGCATGGCAACAACTGGCTTTTTTCCCAATCACTTGCAATTATTGCAAAGGGGTAAACAGTTTAATTTATTTTTCGCATGTCCGGAAGAGGGTCAGTTCCAACAGCAGGACAATGAGCACATGAGTCGGCCGCGATCGCTTGAACATAGTTATTATTTCAATTAAAAAAAATGGAGTCGGGGGTGTTTTCAGAGGGTCGGTCAGGTTACAGTAAACTCAGGTATAATTTTATTTAGCCTAAGCGCGAAATGCAGTATATTCCGAATGCATGGACATGGTCTAATACTTGTACATTAATACGAGCGTCAGATAATAAGGACTTTACTTTTGCCGAAAAGCAGACATTGAAAAAATATATTTAGTACATGTTTAGTTTTCACATAATTGATAAAATAAACAAAAACAAAGCATAATAAATGACACAGTATCTAATTTCTATAGTACCACGGAATTGCAATCAACAGGAAATGTGTCGTAAAACTATGTTTCCCTAAATGGTGCATGCTTTTGTCGTATACCGACGTATGTAACCTAATTCGACTGCACTTCAATAGGGCACCGCAATAGTTGATTAGTCGGTGTGTGGTATATTGTTAGTTAGGGGCACGTGGAGAGCGTGTCATACTGCAAATCCAAATCTAATGCGTGCCACTCCTCGAGTGTTTCGGTCACCAGGTGGCGGGGACTTATGGATGCAAGCCGCGTACTGCACAAGACGGATATATGATATGGATATATGATGCGTGGGAAAGTTTATCGCGCACAAAGAGATATTTCTGTCTTGAATTTTGTCATATTTTTTTTAATTCCAGAGACCAATATATGTAGACGGACGGCGATATATAAATAGATATAGATCTATAACACTATTGGATGAAGAGGGTATATAGTAAATAAACCTACAAAATATATATTGAAACAAAGACACAGTGTTTCTTTCACCGGATTCATTTAAATGTATATATGCTGAACCTTTTTTAGCAATCTTTTGAAAAAGACGGCTGCAGTATATTCGTGCCGTCAGCTCTTGACTGATTCACGTAAGGATGCATGCTTCTAATTCAACAGCTAAACAATCACGGTGTATATAAAGATCTAAGACTATATACCTTTCTACAATTTAACATACGTATACCTGATGAAGTGCTAAGATAATAGAACAAAAACTTGTATGTTACCTCATTTATTAATTTACTCATCAACGCCGGTTGATTCGGAGAATAAAACTTGCTCGGAGACGGCGGGTTTAGGCACTTCTCATTTTTTGTAATATTGTTGGTACCGTTTTTTTTTTAATCGGCATGGTTTGTTCTCCAAATTCAACGAAAAAGAAACCAAAGGATGGACTTCCACGAATCCAACTCAAAATGTTACTACAAACTCGCGCGTCTTTCGAAGGTTCCCACTTTTTTGAGGAGACGGGCGATTTTCGTCGGCAACGCTCCACCCACACTTCAAATCTTAATCATTAACCTGATTTAGAACATGAAAGAAACTGATATTATTATATTGTCCTTTTGTATGTACACGTTTGCACCCAGCAACAGTGCACGGCATTTTTAACACGTACCATACATAGACAATGCAGACTTAATGCGGAGTCGCTAATCGCTTAGTACCAATGACGTCACAGGTCTCGTGACACTTACCTGACTTCAAAAAGGGCGAAACTCGGAGCGTGTGCGCTATGATGTATAATTGGCTACTGTGGCAAAACGGGACAACCAATACGTGTAATATTTGAACAGATTGTATATTATATACATATATTTCAGAATATATGCTCAAAAGACACGCTATATTTCACCTTTAAACAGCGGTGTACAGAGTGATATGTAAATCTACATAAAAAAACAGTAATGGTTGGGTTGCTTGTGTCAGTCTTCTGCGCTCTCACCACTATCAGTGACATACTACACTATTCTGATTTGTAGTCTAAACAGGGTTCTCCCCAGCACCTTTAAGCTTGCTTGAAATTCAAAATTCTTATTAGCGTGGTCATTTAAATTACAATCGCGGTGCTTAGGTTTTGCTTATTGGTATTGAAATAACACTTACAGAGCCCCTGTATCTGTGTCACTCGCCAGATTGTGTGAAAAACACCTCCCAAAGTAACAAGTTTTGACTGTCATTTTCGCCTCAGGGGTTATGAGCAAGTGATCAAGTTGGGGACCTTCCAACCATCACCTTGCCGAAAAATATCTATGTCATTTTGACTTCTGACCAATAAAATACAGAAAAAATAATTAATTTCCATATTTGTTTTTTTACGACAACCCTAAATCATAACAAAATGCGCGGCACTGGATTGTTTTGTGAGAAAAATGCAAACATTTTAAACGTTTTTTTTTTACTCTAAACACTCGTTTATTCACGCGATTTGATGAGGTAGTCAATGTATTTCATATATTTCAACATATATGGATGTGCATCTTTCCCAAAAACGTTGTAAAACTTAGCGAATCTTCTCAGGGTTTGACATTAACCGTTGTCCTCTTGTCCTGTGCCATGTAGATTCTACTGGGGACAAGTTAATTGTCCCAGGTGACCTGTCCTACGGACAACTAAATTTTATAATAAGAAATGAATTTTACATTTTTAAAACTTGTGACTGAAAAAATGTCAAAACATTGGTGAGCACATTGTAAATGACAAATAAAAAACATCCTTATTTTCATTGTTGGAATGCAACTGAGGGAATGTAATGTCACTTTCATGATTGATCTTGTTTTTTGTATCACTTGTACATGAAGTGTGGGGACAAGTAAATCTGACTGGGGACAAGTAAATTGTGTAAGTTACTTGTCCTATTGTCCTATGGTCCTATGGACAAGTTGCTGAAAAAAGTTAATTTCAAACCTGCTTCTTTTTTTTTCTGTATGTCACAGGTTTTTCGCGATTCAAGAAAGAACTCAAGAAAAGATATTTGTTTAGTTCTGAATATGTTTCATTGATATATAGGCCTTACACTACTGCTTAAACAATCAAGAATAAGACCAAGTGGACTTAAATATGCATGGGTGAAAGTTTTCCGTATTGAAACGGAAATCCGTATTGGGGACACTCCCTGGGACCATTTTTCCAAATCGTGTAAATCCGTTGAGTTTTTCTAGGAGGGGGGGGGGGTAAGAATATGTTTGGGCTGGGAAATGTTGACCTACATTAAGTCACATAGATATAATATTGTCTGGTTTATTAGCTCTACTGGCCAAAGGCCAGCAGAGCTTATGGGATGCCGAGTTGTCCGTCCGTCGTCCGTCCGTTGTTAACTTTTGTCTCGTTAAGACGATAGGGCCTTCATTTTTCATCTTATCTTTACCAAACTTTAACAGGTTGTTAATATCAATGAAAGCTCGGATGAGTTCGAAAACAGCCAGATCGGCCAAGTAACAGCGGAGTTATGGCCCTTGATTTAGTTAAAAATGCTATATTGCTATATTTTGCCTCATTATTCAACCTATCTATACCAAACTTTACCACATTGTTAATATCAATGAAAGCTCGGACAAGTTCGAAAACCAGCCAGATCGGACCAGTAACACCAGAGTTATGGCCCTTGATTTATTTAAAAATGCTATATTTTGCCTCGTTAAGACGATAGAGGCTTCATTGTTCATCCGATCTTTATCAAACTTTATCAGATTGTTAATGTCATTGAAAGCTCGAACAAGTTCGAAAACCAACCATATCGGACCAGTAACAGCAGAGTTGTGGCCCTTGATTTAGTTAAAAATGCTATATTTTGCCTCGTTAAGACGATAGGGGCTTTATTGTTCATCTGATCTTTACCAAACTTTATCAGATTGTTAATATCAATGAAAGCTCGAGCAAGTTCGAAAACTAGCCATATCGGACCAGTAACAGCGGAGTTATGGCCCTTGATTTAGTTAAAAACGCTATAGTTTGCCTCAGTAAGACGATTGGGGCTTCATTGTTCATCCGATCTTTACCCAACTTTATCAGATTGTTAATATCAATGAAAGCTCGGACAAGTTTGAAAACCAAACATATCGGACCAGTAACAACTTAGTTATGGCCCTTGATTTAGTTCAAAATGCTATATTTTGCCTTGTTAAGACGAGAGGGCCTTCATTTTTCATCCGATCGTTACCAAACTTTTATTTTTTTAATTATTTTTTTAAATTAATATATATATTTTTTTTTTATTTTTTTTTTTAATTTTTTAATTTTAATTTTTTTTTTTTTTTAATTTTTTAATTTTCTTTTTTTTTTTTTTAATTAATAATTTTTTTAGCTCTATGTTGGACCAGTCGTACCAGTAACAGAGGAGTTATGGCTCTTGATTTAGTTAAAAATGATATATTTTGCCTCGTTAAAGGTAGGGTCTTCATTTTCATCTGATCTTTACTGAACTTTAACAGATTCTTTAGTTATGGCCCTTGATTTAGTTCAAAAGCTGTTTTTTCCCGAAACTTTCAAAAAAACTTTAATGGCAGTCACTCGCTTCATTGATGTTATAAGAGCCATGTTAGCCAGTAGAGCATCCACAGGCCCTCTTGGGCCTCTTGTTACCTTTGTTAACCCTTTCTATTCGGGATACCGATTCATCAGTATGTACACATGTGCTCCATAGAAGGGTGTGAAAAACGTCATTCGAATATGTGCACGGAAATAACAAATTCAATAACGCATGCGCACTAATTTCTGTTTATGCCTAATAAAAAAACATGTGTGTTTCCGATTTCCCGACCGACCCAACTTTATCACCGCCGACCCTAAATATTTTTAGCGGAATAAAAAAAAAAAAAAAAAAAAAAAATTATATTCAAATGATGGTTTTATTAGCCAGAGTTGTTAAGCATCTAATCTGGATTGCAAAGGTTATCAAAAAGTTGCCTTAGAACAAAAATGGCATAATATGTGCGAACAATATATATAAAAAAAATATCTAAAAAAACAACTTTTTCCTACCTACATGTACCTACCCTAACTTTTTGACAGGGTGAAACCAGAAACACACAAGTTTTTTTTTTAGGCCTTACTTCCGCACTTTTCAAGAAAATGCGAATTTGCAAAAATGCGAATTCTCAAACCAGGAACTTACACAAAAGCGCTAGAAGCGAGTGTGAAGAACAAGTGGCGTTGGCCTTGGCTCGATGAGCGAGATTCAGACGGTAAGCAGTGGGGGGATTGGTGTCAAAAGATCGAGGCCCCGGATTTAGATATGGATACAGGATTTCCCCCAGAAAATTGTGAAGGCATGTTGTTCTGACATTACATTTACCAAACTGGGCTTGAAAAAATAGTGCCTATTAATGGTAAAATGGCAAAATAACATACTTTTATGATTTTTGTGCAAAAGGAACAAGAATCGCCCTAGAAATTCTATTTTTCTTCTTTTAAATCTGTTATTCATGAAAATTAAGAAAATCTTAAGGCATGTTGCTCTGATGAAGGCATGTTGTTTTTCCTTTCTTTTCCAGGAAGGCATGTTGCATGCGACATGCCTTATGATCCTGGGGGAAACCCTGGGATATAGAACAGGGACAGTGGTTAACATTGTATGTAAATATGTATATAGAACAGAGACAGTGGTGAACATTGACTGGTGACTGCTGTGAACATTGATATTGCTGTGTACATGCATCTATTTCCACTTAAAACTTCAAGAGGGTTATGTACAATATCAGTAAGTGCATGTACATGTTTAATGCATTTAAAGGGGATCACAATACCAAAAATCCAAACCCCCCTGAACCCCCTGACCAAGGCTTTGCCCTGGACCTGAAAGGGGGCCACCAGGCCCCGGGACCCCCGGCCTGATTTCAGTATTGGGGAAATTATAAACTTTCACCTATGAATATGGGGCAAGTGAGTTTTTGGGCAGTGCAATTGCCTCTTGAAAAAACACTTTCAGTGAGGTTGGGAAAGTGGATTTTAGAAATATTTCCCAAACCCTGTTTTGAAACAACCTAATGCCCTGAGAGTGCTTTCTAATTTAAACAAGACATTCATTTTACAGTTAAAAAATCATCTCAGCAGATGGTGTATCTTAGAATTAAAAAAAATGAGGGGGTGGGGGTAGCCCCCTCTTGACCACCCCTCGAAAACCCAAACTGCGCTGGCAAAAACGCGCTGTTTTGTTTTTGCCAGTGCATGAAGGTCTAAAGATAGCTTGACCTTTGGGTATGTTCTCCTTTCTTCTCCAACAATCACCAGTGAAGTTATTAAATTCTTACATATAGAGTATTTTGTATTCAATGAAATCTTCAGAAATCCTGGACTTTTCCAAAATATATTTATAGAATAAGTAATTATGTCCTTTGAACTTATTTTTCGCATAAAAATTATTACTTGTAATTTTATTGGTTATGAATAATTAACTTTCAAAGAGCACCTGTGTTGTGGAATACACAAAGTCAAAGGCTGTCATTTTGGTGTTCAGCATAAAGTTCGTCGATTTCGTTAAATTATTTAACGTAACAGATAGGGTCACTAGTACTACAAAAAAGATAGTCTCAGCTTATTGGTTATTTAAAAACCTTGATGGGCTCCACCCATTTTAGTGTTTAAATAAACCAACTCGCCAAACGCCAAAACTGGAGCATCGAATTGTTACCAACTCATAATTCATTTTACGCATATGCAGTAGCGGGGCATTTTAACAACCAGTGAACAAATCTATACTTTTAATCTGCACATATACATTACCGTATTATATGACCTGAACACCCGGATGGAATTTTGATAAACAATTTTGTAGTGCAATTTTTGTCGTTACTTTGCAGGGTAGTTTAAGAACTGTTCTGTTTTTAGTTCTTGTTTCTTTACTGAATACTCATGAATTAATATTCATATTAAATATTCATATATTCGTCACCCTGTATTCATGTGTATCGTATTCGCCACACCCTGTATTCGTTGCAGCCCTATTGTCCATGCTCTTGAAAAGTCTGAAAACACCATCTGTGAATAGGTGACATCTTGTTTGCTTGTCTTAGATGGAAAAACGAACACATGTTAACATATTTGGGTGAAAGACAACATGAACCAGAAATCTAGATAAGCTGCATATCTGCATAATTTACGCTATTAAATGGGCACAAAATGCAAAAGATTTCGTTCTATGCATATTAAAAACAGTAAAAGAAAAACAAAAGATTTATTTCAATGCGTAGCAAAACATAAATATACTGCGTTTAAAATTTTTGCCAATCTCCATCAAAAGAATGTCTGGTTAGTTATATTGTCAAACTGTTCCGTACTCGTCACTTGTGTGTAGAATATGAATACTATGCAAGGCTCGATTAGAATTAAATTCAGAACAAATCTACCCTTGACAAAACGAACATTTCATAGACGGGTTTTCGGGTCAATATTTACTTCTTAAAACATGTTGAAATAATGTATAATTAATAGGTATTGTAATCCAGTCTGTGTATTTATATCCTGTCTATTACAGTAAAAAAAAATGAAAACATCCTCAGGTTAAAGTGTTAGTTGCAAAGAAGTATAAACATTGATCACAATGTAAAAAAAACGTATGAGTTACTTTCCATGACTGAAGACGTATCTTCTGCATCAATTGTTGGACAGATATTGTTTGATTTAATTGATCAAAGTGTTGCAAAGTAATAAAAAAAAGAAACGCAAAGAACACAAAACATACACACGTGTGCACAAACACATAATTTGACAATGCAAATGTGAAAAAAATGAAGGTCAAACATACTGATAAGAAAAAATTATCTGGGTAAAAAAAAAATATATTTACAAAATGAAGAGTAAAAAACCCAAATAGTAAAATCCTTATCTAAGGCTCTGATGAACAATGTCGTTTTTGTTGATCTTAGATGGAATAGCAAACATATGTAAACATATTTCAGTCATATATTGTGAAGAAAATGAAAGTGAATATTCTAAACTTGTTTTTGAAAAAATGTATATGGTACTTTAAAGTGATCGTGAGTTGCACTTGATATTGAGTCGGATGATTTTGCCAATTTACGTTGCTACAGACACACATGTAAACAATAGAAACAGGGAATCAGTTTAATGTTTATTGAAACCACTGAAACCGAGCAAAAGCTTGATATACAATGTTGCTGGTTTCCAGTATAGTTGGAAATGATCTGTCTTGCCTTGATATCGAGTCGGACATTGTTACATGTATCTGGCTTAAATCAAGTGAGCTTATATATTGTCGTATAGTTTCAACATGTGTTGCATGTTCGATGAAATTAACATAAACATTAAAAGAAAACAGAATGATCATCCATTTGTACCACAGGTAATGTCAAAAAATGGAACCATTCTTCTATATTATCACAAAAACACAAATGGCCCACTCTTAATCAAAAGTCATCCGACTCAATACCATGCATGGATAGGGTACTGTTTTGCCTTATATCATGCTGTTTCTACATGCAAAACACATTTAAACAAGTGGGATGTGCCCGTGAGATACTGCCATATTGATTTAAACCAAAACCAGGCTGAATTATCGCTTTACATCGTAGATCTATAGATGTCATTTTTAGCTCTACTGATCAGAGATCAGCAGAGCTTATGCCGTGGTGCGGCGTCCGTCGTCCGTCTGTCTGTCCGTCTGTCTGTCCGTCTGTCCGTAAACTTTTATTTGTAGCGACTTCACAGCTGAAACTACTGGATGGATATTCATGAAACTTTACAGAAATGTTGCCCATAAAGTCTAGTTGATCCTAGCAAAAATTCATGTTGATGTGAAATCCAAGATGGCCGCCAAAGCTAAAAATAGAGTTTTAAAATACAAGTTTGTAGCGACTTCTTCTTGAAAACTATAAGTGATATTGATATGGGACTTTTTCTAAAATGATCAGCATGACATGATGTTGATCCTAGTCAAAAATCGTTTTGATTCAACGTTAAACATGGCTGCCAGCGGCCATCTTTGTTTACATAGAGTTATATAGTAAAAACTTGTAGCGACTACTTCTCTGAAACTACTTGGCGGATTGTCATGAAACTTTACAGGAATGTTGCTCTTAATGTCTAATTGATCCTAGAAAAATTTCAGGTCGGCCGGAAATTCAAGATGGCCGTCACAGCTAAAAATAGATTTTTAAAAAATAAGTTTGTAGCGACTACTTCTTGAAAACTATAAGTGATATTGATATGGGACTTTTTCTAAAATGATCAGCATTACATGATGTTGATCCTAGTCAAAAATCGTTTTGATTCAACGTTAAACATGGCTGCCAGCGGCCATCTTTGTTTACATAGAGTTATATAGTAAAAACTTGTAGCGACTACTCCTCTGAAACTACTTGGCGGATTGTCATGAAACTTTACAGGAATGTTGCTCTTGATGTCTAATTGATCCTATCAAAATTTCAGGTCGGCCGGAAATTCAAGATGGCCATCACAGCTAAAAATAGATTTTTTAAAAATAAGTTTGTAGCGACTACTTCTTGAAAACTATAAGTGATATTGATATGGGACTTTTTCTAAAATGATCAGCATGACATGATGTAGATCCTTGTGGAAAATTATTTTGATTCGACGTTAAACATGGCTGCCAGTGGCCATCTTTGTTACATAGAGTTATATAGTAAAAACTTGTAGCGACTACTCCTCTGAAACTACTTGACGGATGTTCATGAAACTTCACAGGAGTGTTGCTCTTGATGTCTAGTTGATCCTAGAAAAATTTCAGGTCGGCCGGAAATTCAAGATGGCCGCCACAGCTAAAAATAGATTGAAAAATAAATAAGTTTGTAGCGACTACTTCTTCAAAACAATAAGAGATATTGATATGGGACTTTTTCTAAAATGATCAGTATGACATGATGTTGGTCCTTGTCGAAAATCGTTTTGATTTGACCTTAAACATGGCTGCTTTGTTTACATAGAGTTATATAATGAAAACTTGTAGCGACTACTTCTTTGAAACAACCAGACGGATTTTCATGAAACTTCACAGGAATGTTGCTCTTAATGTCTTATTGATCTTAGCAAAATTTCAGGTCGGCCGGAAATTCAAGATGGCCGCCACGGTTAAAAATAGATTTTCAAAAAACAAGTCTGTAGCGACTACTTCCTGAAATCAAATTCAATCAGTAGAGCTTCAAGGTCATTGACCTCTTGTTTATAAAAAGGTGTTCGACTCGCAATAACTTTACCCTAAATTGTCTAATATTTTACAAGTTGACTAAGTCTTGATATTTGTTAGATTTGTAGGTTCATCATGTTTCTGACGAGATCTGAGTATGACAGAGGCGTGAACACATTCTCACCAGAAGGACGACTCTTTCAAGTAGAATATGCTATTGAAGCCATTAAGGTATACATTATTTTATACTTCTTTCTTAAAGATCTATACATTTTCTTTTGCCCATTTTATGTATTGTTGTGTACCTGAGTGTATGTATGCATGGAATTAAAACTGTTACATCGCTTTTAACAATTTATTTTTCATTTATATTGATCACAGTGGTTTTCTTTTTAAATAGCAATGAGCTAAATGTTCAACTTTATTACCACACCGCAGACACGTAACTTTTTTATGCCATTTCTCAACACAATTTTCTTATGCTCGTGTGATATTTGGACATGTAATATAGTTTTAACATGCAGGCACCCGAAGAAAGAAAATATAAAAACAGAGGAAATATGGCAGTTGGTTTTAATGATGAAGACATCTCTGGTATACCTTCCTGACAACAGTTCACAGTATTCACCAGTCTTAGAAATCAAGGAATCATGTCAGATTACCACAATGTTTATTCCTTAAAAAAATGGATTGGTGACCATAGGAGAGGTACCGGTACGGTTAGTCAAGTCAGCAGAAAAGCAACGCATGAGGCCAAATGATGAAAAAAAAGTAGGGTAGACAGGTTTGCAGGAACCAATACTATTGTTTTACATGTACCTCTGTATTTTTTGCAACTTTGTACTTACATTTGTCTAATGTTGCTGATTTCAGCTTGGGTCTACAGCCATCGGTATTCAGACAGATGAAGGTGTTGTGTTGGCCGTAGAAAAGAGAGTGACCTCTGTACTGATAGAACCCACAAGCATTGAGAAAATTCTTGAAGTAGATGAACACATTGGTAATTTCACATCTAAATAAACAATTATAGTAAACTGCATGTGTAGTCACTGGTCAACGATTTGAGCTCAAAGATGAGCTTTGTTTACTGCCCTTCATTCGTCCTAGAGCTCGCGGTGGCCTTGCTGACTCTGATTCCCGAGATCGTGGGTTTTTCAGTGTGTCCTTGGGCAAGACACTTCCCTTAACCTTGTCTGTCTTCAAGGCAGGGTCTATTCTCCGAGCATTTTAAAGAATAGGAATTTGAAATTGTTAACTCGAGTCCTGGCACTGCCCAGTGATCCCATGTTTGTGTATAGAGAAATATAGGGAACACTTGTTCAAATGAAGTTTTCTGTGTAACACGTGGCCACACTGAAAATGTTCGTACTACAATACATTTTGGACTGCAACTATTTACTAGAATTTTGTCCAGTTAGGACTTCAGGTCCTATTAAAATAGGCAAGTGTGCTCAGCTTTTCCCAGTCTTTTGCGCTGATTTCAATTTAAAACATGCATGCTTACAGTGACCATGTTGTTATGAAGTGTTGTCTTGTGTTGCAGGCTGTGCTATGAGTGGACTGATTGCTGACTCCAGAACACTGGTGGACAGAGCTAGAGTGGAAGCACAGGTGATTACTTACCTTGTGTTTGTCTTGTCATGGAACAACCAGAATTGAAAAGGGATTTATGAATTTTAACAAAATTAATGATTGTATCATACTCAACAATTGCAGAAATGACGAAATACTGTTTTGAACTACAGTTTGTGATGAAAACCATGTGTGTGACATGCAAGTGTTTTAAGACTGGAGATTGTTGTGGCGGTCTAGGGGTAATGTTTTTGTGCCCCTGGAACATGCATATAGTTTTACCCTTGTCAGTCTATGTCCGTTCGAAAAACAGTTTAGCATGGACACATTTTCTAATGTATGACTCGAGATTGCCATAAGTTCCTTTAAGTACCAAAGTATTGTCCTGTGACTGGACTCTGGACATATTCAGGAACTTCATTGGCCCTATTTTGAAGTGGGCTCTGACTTATCCTAAAGATGTTTTGTTTACCATTGCAATAATTAGTATATATTCAGAAATGCTAGTTCACATATAATGTTAAGTTTGTTAATTATAATTTGCAGAATCACTGGTTCACATACAACGAGAAGATGTCCGTGGAAAGTGTAACACAGTCCGTCAGTAATCTAGCACTCGCATTCGGTGATGATGATGCAGACCCAGCTGCCATGGTGAGATTTTAAACACAAAATAGTATATTTTTTATTCAGATTGAACTCTGTTAATCCTTTCATTGCTGTATTTGTAAAATGGACTCTACTACTATCGGTAGTTGGGTCATAGTAAAATTCAT
>JAWPHD010025012.1:0-17503 GCA_037043455.1 Cyrtodaria siliqua | reverse complement strand
GCTCAAAATATTCATACATTGAACACGTTTGTAGATTTCATAAACATTTACCAGTATTATGTAACACTGATATCCATTGGTTGAGTAATTATAGCATCTCTTCCAGGGCCTTCCCCAGGAATGTTTTAAGGAGTAGGGGCAAAAGTGCGGACGACGAAATGGGGGAAGGGCGCAGGAAGGGGGTGTCCCCCCATCCCGCATCAAATTGTTTTTTTGACCGATGAAAATAAGGCATTTGGCATATATCTGGTATCATGAAATTGTATGAAATGAAATAAAAATATACTAAAAATTTCATTTTAATGTGATTTTATTTATTTATTTCACCTATTTATCAATAAAAAAACATTTTATCATTTATATCAAAGTTTAAAAAAGTTACAGTTCTTAGCACATTTATGTTCATTTAGCACTAGCTCATAGCGAAGAGCGTCGAATCTTCTCTCCGTGCCAAACCTTCACTGCTTCCAAGAAATCGAACTCGCTGATGGAGTTAGCCGCGATCCTTTAATTTCTAATTACAATCAATTAAAAATTGTCTGAGTTTCTGTCACTCATTCAAATTATCCGCCATAATGAATCATCCAACACGGCAAACAAGTATTGTTAATCAACTTTAGTTTAATAACGCAAGCCGCGATCCTTAACTTTCCATTCACTAGGCCTATTAAGTAATTACCACCAATTACTGCCAATATTAATCCAAGAATAGAAGCAAGGGTGCAAACAAGTCTGTATGCAAACACGCGTCGTCTGTTTGTGTATTCACTTGCAAAAAGTGCCTGCAGCAAGTACACGGTATACAACAGGATGTCAGCACTTAGACCGTGTAAATGGGGGAAATATTTGATATTTTAAGACGTCGCGCTATTGGATTTTACGATCTCGGCATGAACTCGGGATCGCGGCATGTCAGTTTCAGAAGTTAAGGGATCGCGATGCCGCTACGCAATAAATGGCTGGGAAAGGCCCTGTCTTCCTTATCAGTATAAATGACCAATCATGTCAGGGTTTTCTTCATACAACAACGTCCGCTTTATCGACACCTTTCGCTTAATAACAACACAATCATCTAATTATCGACACCCTATATGAGTTTTATAAAAAAAAAAGAATGCTTCAAACACATGTTATAAATTAAATTAAATTAAAAACAATAACATATTAGATCTAGTTCATCTTCATCAATATATAGATGACAAAACGATGAAGCGTAATCAATAGTCATTTGTTAAATCTTTCAATCTATAGTCTCGAGTAATGAAATTCATAAACCTTCATAACATTCAAACAAGATCTACTCGTCATTTACTGAAATGGCATTGTATGTGTGACAATTTACTCACACACTGGAAGTAAATTCAATTCTCTCTTCTTCATCTAAAACAATCAAAGCTCTGGTCTATGTTGGCACACTAAAGTATCCTCTAGTACGGTAATCACCACACTTTATCCAATGAGATGGGTGTTGGTCTCAGGCTAAAACTTTACTGACAGCGGGAACCCAGATTCGTCCACATTCAAAACGTGTCGAGGGTTTTTTAACAGATGTTCGTATCGAGGTATGTCCTTCGTAAGGAAGTTATAAACCCCATTGAACCATGCAACCTGTCATTATTGCAATGTTCACTGTAGAGCGTCTTGCCCACTTAGACTCATTGGTGTTCTCAACAACTCAGGGTTATGCGTCTCTATGGAGTCTATACGTGAGAATCGTGGTTCTTATGGTAGTATGTACCTGTCTATGGTAGGTACATACCATAAGAATTGTGATTCTCGCAACTAGAAGGAGCCAAACCACATATCTAGGTTGGTAAATAGGGTAGGTCTACCGTAAATGTCAAGGATACGCTTGATTCAACTTTGGTTAAGGATAGCACATTTCTGACATGTGCTGAGCGGACTAACATATCCTCCTCCCCTTTGGTCAATATTTAGCGCCGTCCTGTCCTAGTATGTGTTTCTGGGACCCTTCCAGCAAGTTACCTAATAATGCAGCTTTTCTACTCATCGTCCCTTTGTGGACAGCCTGTACAGCCATGTAGCGGCATAGCGTAGTATTTTCAAATACTCTCGTAACAGAGAAATTAGTCTAAAAGATGGAGTAGGCGTCTATGAGAGAGAGAGAGAGAGAGAGAGAGAGAGAGAGAGCTCAAATGAGAGAGAGCTCTCAAATTTTCCAGCAGGATGGGGTATAGAGGGTGCCATTGCAACTAACTTGTCCAATATTTGTATTTGTTCCGATGTACCATAGCATCATGAGTGCAAGCATAAACCTACTTTCTTATATTTCTTATGTTTAATCGGAGATTTCTCTGGTTTAGGTTAGTTTGCCAAAAAATACAACACTGTTTCTAACCAAACAGGTCGCCTTCAATCAACATATACCTGAAAGTTGTGTGATGTCGAATTGGTAATCGTACTCAAATGGGAATGCTGCCATGCCGGCATGGCTATGATGGACTGAGACTTGCTACGATATGAAAACAGTAAGTGGATATTTTTTTCTTGCATATATCGGGCACAAATTCAGCACTCACAAACTTGTAAGTTGATTTGAGCAAACACGAGCTTCAAATTTTCAGCACTCGCAAATGTTACCACATACAGGTAAATGGTGAATTGTCGATTATTCCTAACCGTATGTCCTCGATAGCTCCGTGGTTAGCTATTGAGCGCTGGTACGATAAACAAGAGACCCTGGGTTCATGTCCTGGTTGAGGAACAATTGTTACACCACCTGTTATGTGTACAAAAACTGCGAGAGCAATCTTTTCTGTACAAAGTTAAAGCATGATAGGAAGATCCATCAAATAATGAAACGGAAAAATAAAAGTTTGATGTGTCCTTTACAACACAATCTTATATATCGGTAAGTATTGTATAAAACATGTATGTGCAGAAATGTCTTTGAACAAAATCAGAAAAAAGTAAGAATGCCAGTAAGAATGCATTTTTGTGAGTTGAAAATATTTATGCACGCAAATAAAAGCAAGTGGTTAAACAAATTTAAATTCTACCCTTGCATATAATTACAAATTGCAAAGCTGATGTTTCCATAGATGCTGTTTTGTTTTCAACCGTGCCACCGACATTTGAAACAATGTGGACGATTATTTATGTTCTCGGCACCAATTGGTGTTCGGACCTAGAACGATATTTAGGGCGTACCCGTAAATCTCTCAAATTTGTTCCTTCTAGGCTAGTGTATTGATTCGATCAACTCGTCTTTTGTTTATTAGCTTCAGTAGATTGATCTATATAATTTCCTTTTTTTTTTAATAAATATTTTTTTTTTTTTTTGACTTAAGTACATGGAAACCTATCTCAACAGCCGGCGTTAAGTTGGAGTACATTGGTCCCATTTTTGTGAGGTTATAATATGTACAACCACTATAGCCTAAATATCAGTGACTGTATGTTAAATTTCATGATAATAGTTGTTTACAAACAGGTCACCGTCAATCGAAAGAGATGACTGAAATTGGTATGGTGTCGAATTGGAAATGGTCTTCTCACACTCGTTATGAGATGTTACTTCGGTGATGGATGACTAGGCCTAGCTGTTATTTATAATCTTGGATAAACAGTAAGATTTTGCATTTTACATAGCTGATACTTCCAATGTTGATACGCTTCCAGCTGTTTCTAACCACCCTCACCAGTATTTAATCATAGATGAATGAATAAATATTCTTGGCATTAAAGGGACACATGACTATCTTGATTTTTTTAAAACTCGGAAAGTTTTATTAGTCTGTGACATGAGGCAAGTATGCTAACCATTCCACCGCCACAACTAACTTTGTCCGATATTCATATGGGTTCAGATATACCTTTATAGCATGAATGCAAGCCTAAACATACCTTCTTATGTTTTGTCAAAGATCTGTCTGTTTAGGCTAGTTTTCCAAAAAATCGCCTCCGTGGATGGGATAGTAAAGACGTTGTGTCTAAAACTGCCACGCCTCTCACCGCTGAGGTTTCAATTTTTTATTGGAAGCTCGACTTGTTAAGTGAGAAAATGTCAATTCTTACGGATGGCGGGAGGTATACAGTACTATTATTTTGGGGTCAAAAGGTCAAATAAACTTAAAATTCAATTACACTGTCATTTTTTCATATTTTTGCACATTGCTTGGTATATGTAATCAAACGATTTTTGTATTTCGCAAACTCGAACGTCTGCCCTGGGGCCCAGGGTGCGTGGGGCGGGCGGGGGAGATTTTTTTTTTTTTTTTAAATTATCTCTCAAATTATACATTATGATGATGGCTCTGCACCCAGGGTCCCTCAGTGGGGTCAAAAGGTCAAATACACTAAAAAGTTCAATCACACTGTCATTTTTCCATGTTCTTTCACATAACTTGGTGTATGTAAACGTCTAAAAAAGATAAGCAACATATTAAATGATTTTATTAGCTTGACAATTCGAAGAATAAGAGAGCTTATGTAATCAACTTTGCGTCGGCGTTGGCGTCATCGTTGGCGTGTAAGCTGTGATCTCTTACATTTCTTATCCTAGCACAACCAAATTTGGCCATGGGCTTTCTTATAGCATTATCTTAAAGGCTGCATAAGCAATAACCCATGGGCTCCCATGGAACCAAATTATGATAGCCCATAAAATGTGTCCAATTTCACATCAAATTTTACGTGTAAACTGTGTTTATAAATCTATATCTCTTACATTTCTTATCCTAGCACAACCAAATTTGGCCATGGGCTTCCTTATATCATTAACTTAATGCATAAGCAATGTTGGTACCTGTAACCATTGGGCTCCCATGGAACCCAAATTCTGATAGCCCTTATAATGTATCTATTTCCCATAAAATTTTGCGTGTAAGCTGTGTTTACAGGTCTATATCTCTCACATTTCTTGTCCTAGCTGAACTAAATTTAGGAATTGGTTTTCTTATAGTACGTTGTAAAGGTTTGCCTAAGTAATTTTGTATTCTGCAAATTCTGGGCTCCCATGGAACTCAAATTGTGATGGCCCATAAAATGTGCAATAAAGGCAGATCTAGGTTTGCATGTAAGCATGTATATATATATCTATAATTTTGGTTTGGGATTTCTTATAGCATTATGCATCTTATTCATACTTCACACCCCAGCCCCTCCACCCCTTTTTTTTTTTTTTTTTTTACATATTTCTGTGTTGTTTTAGTCAATTCCTACACATAGCTTCTTACACATATATGTTGCCCTCTACCCCACCCCTCCCCGCCACCCACCTCGAAACTCAATTTTTTTTTCTTCATATTTCTGTGTTGTTTTTGTCAATTCTTACACTTAGCTATGTTGCCCCCTCCTCACCCCCATGCACCCACCCCAGCTCGAAACTGGAATATTTTTATTTCATTTTTATTATTTTTAATATTTCTGTGTTGTTTTGGTCAATTCTTACATAGCTTCTTACACAAATATGTTGCCCTCATCCCCCCACCCCGCCTCTCCCGCACCCCCACCCCCCACCCCAATCCCACTCAAAACTCGTTTTTTGTGGGGTTTTGTCTCGCCTTTTTGAAGAAAAAAGGAGACATAGGTGTTGCTTTCCCGGCGGCGACGGCGGCGGCGGCGTCAACATTCAAGTTTTGCGTTAGGTCATTTTCTCACAAACTGTATGCATTAGACCTTTCAAACTTTGCTTATAGTTGTATCTTTGGTGGTACATCGCAACTTGACAAAGCAAATGTGGAAATGACCTTGACCCTCCAAACAAAGGGCAGATAACTTAATAATTTTTAGGTTCAACTTTTGCGTTTAGGTCACTTTTTCACAAACTGTATGCACTAGACCTTTCAATCTTTGCTTATAGTTGTATCTTGGGTAGTACATCGCAAAGTGACAAAGCAAATATGGAAGTGACCTTGACCGTCCAAGCAAAGGGCAGATAACTTAATAATTTTCAGGTTCAACTTTTGCGTTTAGGTCACTTTTTCACAAACTGTATGCACTAAACCTTTAAAAGTTTGCTTATAGTTGTATCTTGAGTGGTACATCGCAACGTGACAAAGCAAATGTGGAAGTGACCTTGATCCTCTAAGCAAAGGGCAGATAACTTAATAATTTTTAGGTTCAACTTTGGCGTTTAGGTCACTTTTTCACAAACTGTATGCACTAAGACCTTCCAAACTTTGCTTATAGTTGTATCTTGGGTGGTACATTGCAACGTGACAAAGCAAATGTGGATGTGACCTTCACCATCCAAGCAAAGGGCAGATAACTTTAATTGTTACATTTACATCACTTTCTCATGAACTATAATTATGCACTAGATGTTTTAAACCTAATTTATAGCTTAATCTTTGGAAGAAAACATATTCTATTTTGATGTAGTTGTGTCTTGGGTAGTGCATCTTTTTAGATGCATGGATTTCATCTATGACCTTGACCTACTTTTTGGAGCTGATGATTTTTATTTAGCTCTACTGGCCAAGGGCCTTCATTTTTCATCCGAACTTTACCAAACTTTAACAGTTTGTTAATATCAATGAAAGCTGGCACAAGTTTGAAAACCAGCCAGATTGGACCAGTAACAACAGAGTTATGGCCCTTGATTTAGTTAAAAGTGCTATATTTTGCCTCGTTAATATGATAGGGCTTTCGTTTTTCATCTGATCTTTACCAGATGTTTTGCCTTTTTTTTTTTATACTTAGTATATTTTTTTCAGATTTTTTTTTTTTAATATATATATATTTTTTTCAGATTTTTTTTTTGTTTGAACTTTTTTTTATTTATTTATTTTATTTGATTTATTGATTGATTTTTTTTTTGATTTTTGATTTTTTATATTTTTTTTTATTTTTTTTTTTATATATTTTTTTATTTCATTATTTTTTTTTAATTACTTTTTTTAAATTTTTGATGGTGTTAACGCCATGTTAGCAGGAAGCATTGCTATGATTTCTCATTGTGCCTATTGCGTTTTTTCCGGTTCGTTGATTTTTGATGGAGTTACAGCCTCTTGATGTTTTCTTGTCAGCGCTACTCCTCCTAAACGACTTGTTGGATTTCAACGAAACTTTGCAGGAAGCATCAGTAAGATGTCTAGTTGTGCATGTCACGCTTTTGTTCCAGTTCGCTGATGTATGACGGAGTTATGGCACTTTGACATTTTTACTTTAAATTTCTGGTTGGCGCTACTCCTCCTAAACGGCTTGTTGGATTTCTGCAAAATTTGGCAGGAAGCCTCAGTATGATGTCTAGTTGTGCAAAGCATGGTATATCAATGAAATCTTGGCCAAGTTCGAAAACCAGCTAGATCTTGTTAGTAACGACAGGTTATGGCCCTTGATTTGTTGAATTGAATTGAATTGAATTGGATTTTATAGTCGCACCAACAGCTAAGGTCATATGGCGACTTTCCAGCTTGCACGGGCGGGCACCTGGGTAGAACCATCGACTTTCCGCAATTCAGCTGGAAAGCTTCCTCACAAAAAGATTCCTAGGCCCCTGAGGGATCGAACCTTCAGCGGTGAGGGGCAAATGATTGCAAGTCAGAGACTCTAACCACTCGGCCACGGACGCCCCTTGATTTGTTGAAAAATGCCCCCCCCCCCCACCCCCACTCAAAACTCAATTATTGTATTTATTTTTTACATATTTATGTGTTATTTTTGTCAATTCTGACACATGTTGCCCCTCCCACCCCACCCCCACCTCCCCTCCCCCGGCCTTCCCTCGAAACTGGAATATTTTTATTTTATTTTTTTACATATTTCTGTGTTGTTTTGGTCAGTTCTTACACATAGCTATGTTGCGCCACCCCAGCACCCTCCCCTCCTCTCCCCTCCCCTCCTCATGAAACTGGAATATTTGTATTTTATTTTTATTTTTTAAAATATTTCTGTGTTATGGTCAATTCGTACACATACCTTCTTACACATATATGTTGCCCCCTCCCACTGCCCCTCCCCACTCCCCCACAGCCCTCCCCACTCCCCCTCTCATGATACTGTAATATTTTTATTTTATTTGTATTTTTTTACATATTTCTGTGTTGTTATGGTCAATTCGTACACATAGTTTCTTACACATATATGTTGGCCCACCCCATTTCACATCAAATTTTGCGTGTAAACTGTGTTTACAAGTCTATATCTCTTACAATTCTTAACCTAGCACAACCAAATTTGGCAATTAGCTTCCTTATAACATTATCTTAAGGGCTGCTTAAGTAATTTTGGTTCCTGTAACCCCTGGGCTCCCATGGAACCCAAATTCTGATAGCCCTTAAAATGTGTCTGTTTCACATCAAATTTTGCGTGTAAGCTGTGTTTACAGGTCTATCTATATCTCTTACATTTCTTGTCCTAGCTAACTAAATTTTGGAATTGGTTTCCTTATAGTAAAGGGTTGGGTAAGTAATTTTGTCTTCTGCAAATTCTGGGCTCCCACGGAACCCAAATTGTGATGGCCCATGAAATGTGCAATAAAGGCAGATCTAGGTTTGCATGTAAGCATGTAAATATCCATAATTCTGGTTTGGGATTTCTTATAGCATTATGCATCTTATTCATATTTCACCCATATTGGGGCATGAGCTCCCTCATTCCCACCGCCCCCTCACCCCTCCCCCACCAACACACACTTTTTTTATTTACATATTTCTGTGTTGTTTTAGTCAATTCTTACACATATATGTTGCTCCCCACCAAGCCCCGTCTCTCAGCCCCGCCCCCTCCCACCACTTGAAACTTTTTTTTTACATATTTCTGTGTTGTTTTGGTAAATTCTTACACATAGCTTCTTACACATATATGTTACTCTCTCCCACCCCGCTCGAAACTGGATTATTTTTTTTTGCTGTTTCAGCATTTATCAGCATAGCTCTTTATTATTTATCTCTCACATTAATGCAAACAACCTGAATGCAGACATTATACAATATAATCCATTTTGTCTTGTTTTTTGTTTTTTTATTTGGCTATTAACATTTATGGTACACATATTAACTAATATTTTTATTTAATTTTTATTGTTTTTTACATATATCTGTGTTGTTTTGGTATATGTTGCCCCCTCTTTTTTTTTTTTTTTTTAGATATTTCTATGTAGTTTTGGTCAATTCTTACACATAGCTATGTTGCACTCCCAACCCCACCCCACATTGTTTTAGCCTTGTTTTCTGATGGTATATACTAGCTATATAATTTATTATTCTCTGAAAAATCGAATAGTCGAGCTGCGCTGTTCTCCGACAGCTCTTGTTTCTTTTAAGCCTTATGTAAAAAAAACACTAACCAGACGGTGTGAGTTTTTAAAAAATCAAGATAGAACTGTGTCTCTTTAGCAAATGGGCATATATTGACCTATTAGGCAACACTCGTGTTTATCATTACGTGATCTGAGTATTAACTTTCATACCCCATCCAACCCCTTCTCCAAGAAGCAAAAACGGGGTTGGCTGGGGTATGAAATAAAACCTAAATTTTGGCTTAAACGGTTTGCATATTGTAAAATTAAAATATTTAATAGGTAATTTTAAAAAGGTTATCACATTTTTTCAATAAAAATTGTCGAAATATCTGTTATAAAATCCTGCTAATATAAGCTTTCCCATCGCTTAATGGAATTAAGGCGGGACCACGTAATGTGATTTTTTATCAACTCAAACTTGACTTACAAAGTTGTAACCAAGGTCTGACAAATGGGTTTATATAACTTTATACTTATATTTTACTGTAGAATGAGTATTACAACTATTGATCTTTACTGAAACAGGACTTGTTTGTGAAAGTGGGACGACATTGGTGTGAGAGAAAAGGAACAGAAAGGCATGCAGCTGGGGAGAAAACAGACCACATTAAAAAAAGATAAGTAAAATTGTAAAGATAAGACAAAATTATACCAATATTCCTGACATTTGTGGAGAGTAGATTATGAATAAAACTAATTCATTACCGTAACAGTTTTGTTTAATGTATTTGGTGGTATCAGGCGCGTAGTGTGCCATACTCATTTACTCACGTGAGTAAACTTTTCAAACGAAGGCTCAAAAAATAAAAACTCTAAAAACGCAATAAAAAGGTGAGCCTAAGTGGGGGTACATGCTGACCCTAAAATGCACCAGAAGTCACGTACGAGCCCCTCACGCTACGCCCCTGCGTATGTAACTGCGATTATTAATTATGTTGAAAGCTTTTAAGAATTATATAATTAACTCTTCGTAAGTTCATGAGTTTTTATTACATTCATATTCAACTAAACTACCGTAGAACAGACTTGAGTGCCGAAATTAAACTATGCTAGAGTAATATTCCTATTTCTGAAAATCAACAGTTTCACTTTGAAAAATGCCCTGGATAAGATATCATTTATTAGAAATTTGAAAAAGTAAAGCTTTAAGCATTAAGAAAATAAAAGCATTACATGAAAGACCTTTTCTGTCTTGGGAATTTCCGCTATATATTGTATGTACAATATGCTGCTGTTAATCGAATGGTACATGGCGACGTAAGATATTCCTTTTGGAAAAAAAAGAAGACTAAAACAACACATAACACAGCAAATAGTATTCCTTCAAAAGTTCATTATTGACAGAGTACGCGTTTGGCTCAACATGTGAGCAAACTTAGGATGTAAAATTTTGCAAACTCTTTACGTTAAAATACAATACTAAATGGCTCAATTTTGCAGACGAACTTCAGTATTTATGACTTTCTTGTTACAAAGGGTACTGTGATTAAAACGTCTACAACATCACAGTTGTGTCCTTTTTTACAAAACATCTTTGGAATATTATGTGGAATTAAGTTTGCAGTATATACAATTTATAGTGGAAATTCCCGAGTTGTTCTTTTTCACTTCAGTATATGATTCTATGTCGGGTACGTATTTGTCAAATAAGGCTCGGATTAACAAACATGTTTATTATCAGATAAGGCTCGGATTACCAAACATGTTTATTGTCAGATAAGGCTCGGATTACCAAACATGTTTATTGTCAGATAAGGCTCGGATTACCAAACATGTTTATTGTCAGATGAGGCTCGGATTACCAAACATGTTTATTGTCAGATGAGGCTCGGATTACCAAACATGTTTATTGTCAGATAAGGCTCGGATTACCAAACATGTTTATTGTCAGATGAGGCTCGGATTACCAAACATGTTTATTGTCAGATAAGGCTCGGATTACCAAACATGTTTATTGTCAGATGAGGCTCGGATTACCAAACATGTTTATTGTCAGATAAGGCTCGGATTACCAAACATGTTTATTGTCAGATGAGGCTCGGATTACCAAACATGTTTATTGTCAGATAAGGCTCGGATTACCAAACATGTTTATTGTCAGATGAGGCTCGGATTACCAAACATGTTTATTGTCAGATAAGGCTTGGATTACCAAACATGTTTATTTTATCATTATGCTCATGAAAGCGCCATTTTATAAGGTTTTAATTTACTAGAACGAGAATAGATGGTAGTTGGCAAACACTACAACAGTAGAGGTTGTTGACTTTGTTTCAACATTTCGGCTCTAAAGTCGCTAGAGTATACACTAGAGCCTTCATCAGGGTTTTGATTCAGTTAATTCTTTTTTTTGGTATGTTCATATTTGAATGTTCATTAAACAGATACATATCAGAACGCACAAGCACGCACAAATTACCTAAAAAATACAAGGTGCACAAAATTATATTAACAAAAAAATGTATTTTATAGGTTTAATGTTACATAAAGCTTTGGGGCTAAATTTGTTTTGAAAAAAAAGCGCTATGAAATGACACATTTAAAACTTGAAATGGTTCAAAGATTTAACAGTTCTCTACATTAAAGCGCAATAATTAATGGACATAAATTCCGACAATTCTTTTGAGGCCATAGAGGTATTGCCAAGTTGTAAATATCTGTCACGTGATTCTCCTCGGCGATATATACGAACAAGGTGTAACACGCCCATTGGGTTTTGCATGGTGTACATGAAATCAAAATGCAATGTTGTCATTCATATATATGCCCATTTTAAATAAGAATAACTTAACATTCCCATGACAAATGGCTCATGTGCTGCCAAAATATATATTAATTAAAAGAACTCACAATTTTAACATGGCCTTGCTTGAAAAATGGATCAACAATGTGATATAATTGCCTTTTTTTGTGTCGCCTGCATGGCATGGCAGACACTTAGGGATCACTTTAACCTGATAATCGTCGTCTGTCACACTTTAACCTGCAACCTAACCTTGGCCATAACTTATGATATTCTTAAATATTCAACATATTTTCATGAAACCACACACTTCATCTTAACCCAAGGAATTCTGTTCCACATATCCAGTAACTCTGACTTTCATTTTGACAGTTATTCCCCTTTCATAAAACTTTAACCTGCAACAACCAGGTTCATAACTGGCCAGAACTTAAGAAGTATTTGACCTATGTTCATGAAACTTCACACACATATTCATTTTATCACATAGAATACTGTTACCCATGACCAATAACTCTGACTTTCATTTCAGCAGAGTTATGCCCCTTTTCATAAAACTTATCTGTGGCCTAACCAAGCTCATAACTGGCAATAACTTGAAAAAGTGTTTGACCTAACTTCACACACATATGTTCAATAACTCTGACTTCCATTTTGGCAGAGTTATGCCCCATTTTCATAAAACTAACCTGTAACCAAACCTAGCTCCTAACTTGGCAAAATATTGACCTATGGTCATGAAACTACACAGTTCTACCTTATCAATTATTCAACGCAGATTTATGCCCCTTTTCATAAACGTTAACACTTTAAAAAAAACAGCTCCATAATTCATGAAAGATTGCAACCCTGTCTTCAAAATAAGTACACGACAGGCGATGTAAATGTTCCATGGAACACCTAGTTTTTTTACAAAAAAGAAAAAATATTTACTGGCTATTATGCCCCAGGCATTACCCGTTATACCCAAGGCACTACCCATTATGCTCCAGGCACTACCCATTATGCCCCCGGACTACCCATTATGCCCAAGGCACATTCCGTTATACCCCAGGCTATACCCGTTACACACCACAGGCACTACCCATTATACTGCAGGCACTACCCATTATGCCCCAGGCACTACCCATTATATCACAGGCACTACCTATTATGGCCCAGGCACTATTCATTATGCCTCAGGCACTACCCATTATATTCCAGGCATTACCCATTATGTTCCAGGCACTACCCATTATGTTCCATGCACTACCCATTATGTTCCATGCACTACCCATTATGTTCCAGGCACTACCCATTATGTACCATGTACTACCCATTATGTTCAAGGCACTACCCATTATGTTCCATGCACTACCCATTATGTTCCAGGCGCTACCCATTATGTTCCATGCACTACCTATTATGTACCATGTACTACCCATTATGTTCCATGCACTATTCATTATGACTCAGGCACTACCCATTATGTTCCAGGCACTACCCATTATGTTCCATGCACTACCCATTATGTTCCAGGCACTACCAATTATGTTCCATGTACTACCCATTATGTACCATGTACTACCCATTATGTTCCAGGCACTACCCATTATGTTCCAGGCATTACCCATTATGTTCCAGCCATTACCCATTATGTTCCAGGCACTACCCATTATGTTCCATGTACTACCCATTATGTACCATGTACTACCCATTATGTACCATGTACTACCCATTATGTTCCAGGCACTACCCATTATGTTCCATTACCCATTATGTTCCAGGCACTACCCATTATATCGCAGGCACTACCCATTATGTTCCATGCACTACCCATTATGTTACAGGCACTACCCATTATGTTCCAGGCACTACCCATTATATTGCAGGCACTACCCATTAAGTAGCATGTACTACCCATTATGTACCATGTACTACCCATTATGTTCCAGGCACTACCCATTATTTTCCAGGCATTACCCATTATGTTCCAGCCATTACCCATTATGTTCCAGGCACTACCCATTATGTACCATGTACTACCCATTATGTACCATGAACTACCCATTATGTTCCAGGCACTACCCATTATGTTCCATTACCCATTATGTTCCAGGCACTACCCATTATATCGCAGGCACTACCCATTATGTTCCATGCACTACCCATTATGTTACAGGCACTACCCATTATGTTCCAGGCACTACCCATTATATCGCAGGCACTACCCATTATGTTCCATTCACTACCCATTAAGTAGCATGTACTACCCATTATGTACCATGTACTACTCATTATGTTCCATGTACTACCCATTATGTTCCACGCACTACCCATTATGTACCATGTACTACCCATTATGTTCACAGTTAAGTTCGAGCAGGATCTTTGAAGTAAATAAGCTAGATCTCACTCACACATGCTTCATAATACTTGAACACACGGACTGCCAGATATAGTTTCTTGACCCCATTCTCCATCACCAGTAACCTTTAATCTGGAGAAATATGGATCTTTATTGTTCAGTCTGCTTGGATGACGTGAAACATTTCTGTTACAATAGTTCGCGGTTTCTCATGGTAAAATATCTGACAATTCTATGTTCCATATTCCATCCTGTCTAAGACAACTTTGCTTTTCAACATACAGTTTTGAGAGCTCCTCTTCATGAACCATTTCTGAACTGGCCATATAACCTTTGTAATGATCTTCATTTTCTATTGAACGTCAACAAAAATGTTCTCTTAAATCATTATTAGAATCTGCTGAGTTGAGATGAGAGATCAGCATTAAAATAACAGTTTCCATCTACTATGATGCATACTTTCTGACAATTCCCCATGCTTCTTTAGAATGGTGTGTATGCTATGATGTGCTTAGGCCGACTCTAATAGATAACTGTTCCAATGCTGTTGCTTTAGTAGCTTTGTTTTCTTCAGTTATTTCTTCGCCATTGTTAAGTTTTTGATCTTCTTTTTTCTTTCTTTTCAGGCATATCACTTTTTCTTCCCTCTTCCCTGATTAAAAGCTGAATCTTTTTTTCACGCCAGTTTTCTTTAAAAAAGTTTTAAGTAAGCATGTTATTGGATTAATAAATTTAGGTGTAATTTCAAAGTTTGAATTCTTCAAGATTGTAGAGTTTTCATTTGAGGTCAAAAACTTTAAAATGCTAGGTATGTGCAAATGTCTTCATAAATATGGTTTCAACAGTATAAATGTTTCTCTGTGTTAATGTAAACTTCATCCAATGTGAAGATACACCCTTTATGTTTATGCTTGCTGTTGATGAGGTGAAACATTTTTATTGTCTAAATTAAAAACATTTGTGTAATATTGGTGACAATGGCATTTAGGTGCATAGATGTAGCTTCTGACAGAGGCATACAATTCCTGATTGCATAACCATTACCATTTAATTGAGGATTTTTTTATGTGAATTAATTGTTTTTACTGTATATCATGTTACTGTAGACATATTGAGGTGTCACTGCAAGACTACTTGCCCTCACCGCTGTTGGTTAGATCCATCAAGGGCCTAGGAATCTTAAAGCTATCCAGCTGGCTTGCGGAACATTGGTGGTTCTACCCAGGTGCCCGCCCGTGCACTGAAATTGCCCGGAGGGGCACCTGGGGTTTTCCTCCACCGATGGAAGCCGGAAAAGTCGCCATTATGACCTTAGCTGTTGGTGTGAATATAGGCTAGAATAAATACCTTGAATTACTTTCATATTGAATATATTTCCAATGTTAAAATGATTTCATAACAGCAAGACTAATTAACTTAATAAATAAAAATGCTGTTTTCTTGAAACAATATTGTAAATTCTCTTTAGTAATACATACGTTTGTTACTACTAAAGTGGAATAAATATATGAATGAGCATTCATTATGCATCACTTGACCATGTTAAGATGATTTCATTAACAGCATATCTTGTTACCGATACTCATTCTTAGTGCATATTTTATAGATAGCAGAGCTATAGACAAGCCAAGTATTTGAGTATTTTACTCATACATTTTTTACAAATACCCTCAGGTGTTTGAAATTGTGAGTATCATTACTCATCATCTTACTACAAATACTCATAACTTTAATATAATGAGTATTATATTTGTATGTATTATTCTGTGGAACTTGTTTATTCCATATTTATATGATGAAAATTGTTCTAAGCATGCGTTTAATATCAAGAACAAAGGCCATGCAGTGTTTTGTTTTACTGAACTTCCATTTAATCAGAATGGTTGTTCCTTACAATGTATTAAATGGATTCTCATCCATTTTGGAAGCATGCGCTGTTTACAAATGGTTTTTATTCTGAATGTGTTCCTTGTTACTCATTCATTTGAATCTGATGACTAAATACTTATTACAGTCAAATATTCTATATGTGGTTGCCAGGATGGAATATGACCACTGCAAATCTGCAGAAGGTTCTAGGCCCATTCTCCATATTTTATTTTGATGTAAATGGAGGATGAGCCTGCCATGTTCTTCCTGTTAGGCGCCATATAACATGTCATGGGTTGGTGCATCGTAAAAACCAATTCACTTCAATTGTTTCAAAGTTGTTTGAAGGCTTTAAATATTGGCTATGGGTGACCTGGTTCTAAAGCCTTGATGGACTGTTTGGCAATACAGTGATTAGGGTTTTAAAACTGGAAGGTAATGTAGGCACTAAGGTAAACTACGTCAAAATGACTGTTTATTGTCACCACTGGATACTGTTGGTAGGTATCACGTAGTCAATATTTAAATGAAAGCTATAGAAATCAACTTAGAAATGAAAATCAGTCGGTATTATATAGAGTTCATGTTCTCATAAAATTATTAAATGTTTAATTGATATAATAAGTGGAATCATAATTTACAAAAAATAGATTATACATGTGGCAATTAATATCTAGCAAAACATACTTTTGTTGTTGCTATGCTAGTATAAATGTTGAAGAACAGCATTCATTTTGCATCAATTTACAATGTTAAAAGGATTCCATAACAAGATAACTTCTATTAAAAAATGCGGTTTTCTTAAAGGGACATAATATGGCAATCTTGTTTTCATATTTTATACTCACAGCATCATTGTGATGCTTTATAACTGTTTCAAATTGCTGTGTGTCCCTTTAAGTCAGTATAGTAAATTCTGTCTAGCAATATTTAGTTTTGTCTTTGCTAGAGTCGTATCAATAACTTCTTATAAATACAAATAAATAAATAACAAACAAAGGCTGCTATTGTAAATTCCATATAGCATCACATCAATTTGTTGTTGCTAGACTTGAATGAAGATTGTGGATACTATTCATATTGCATCAATTTACAATCTTAAAATTTCATTACAGCATAGTTTCTTGTAAATTAAAGAAACGTTGCTGTTTTCTTAAGTCTCTGTATTGTAAATTATGTCAAGCACTATTTAGTTGTATCATTGCTAGACTAGAATAAAGATGTTATAGTCATATTAAATTAACTGAAAATGTTGAAATGAGTCTTATAAGAACAAACCTTCTTATAATATAAAACTTGTTTTCTGAATTCAATATTGTACATTGTGTACAGTAAT
>JAWPHD010025011.1:0-17509 GCA_037043455.1 Cyrtodaria siliqua | reverse complement strand
TTAAAAAAAAACTTGCTTCATTGCATTCTAAAGTTACTAAGTGGACATGGTCCATATTAGCGTCTAAGATGATGCTTATCATTTTAATGTGTCAACATTTTGTTTTTGTAACTGGACGGATAAGAAACCGAGTAAGAAGTAATAAACTGAGACAAATGTTTGACAGTTTGCTGATTTGTTTTATGCAATATTAGATTGTGTAGAATTGTATTGATTTTAGAATTGTTCAAAAACATTATTTCTGTATTAAATTGATAAAAATAAACTACATAAACCTTAAACCACCAGCAGAAATTATTGAACATAAAAAATAAAAGACCCAAAGAAGGTAGTTAGCTATTTTAAACTTGGCGGTAAAACAATCGCAATGTTTCGTAAAGCGAGCGTATCGCCGTGGTGATCACGTGTCACAGCTATTTACACCTGGTGATAGATCTATGGACTAATAAGACTGGTTGTAATTTATAATTAATTACTGCGCTATATTATATGAAACTGTTGATGGTCTGTCTATATCTTAGAAGTATTGCCCGATTTAAAATAGTCATTTGATAGCTTTTCATTTTATTAAAAAAATGTAGCCCCAATGCCTGATGTACTCCTGCCATGATTATAAGTAGAATGGGGTCGCGTGCATGAATTGATTTTTAGTAATCACCTGCATCTCCATTGTCTTTTATTTGTTTGCTTATACCCGATGTCACTATAGCACTTAAATGATACCAAATATTTATTCATTTATGCATAGTAGCGTAAAAGTCCCGGGCCTGCACATACTTTTCACAAGCATGGTTGACATATAATAATGAAATATAATAGTGTGCAAACTCGTTGAATATCATGTCGAAATATTTTGGGGGTTAGTGGGGGATGCCGGACCCCATTAAATACTTAGATCATACAAACAGGCTTGCTCATCAAAAAGGGTCTAGCTACACCCTTTAAATTTCATGCATTCATATTATTATCGCATTCACTTCTTGAAATATATGTTAAGTTCGTATCTGCTATACTTGCCATGGATTTGTAAATGTATTTCCGGAAAAATAAAAGATATTAAATATTTATTATTTGTGTCCCTATTTTGTCAGGTGTAAAATTCCATTATTCAAACTGGAGGCAATCTGGAATAACTGAGGTTGTCTATCCAAAAGTGCTTCAGTTTCATAACAGCATACACTAAATCGGTTCGATTTATTTATGACGTAGTTTGGTTCTGGAAGATTCGGCTCATTTGTGCTGTATGTGTACAAGAAACAAGATGTAGTTTAACAGGAAACACTAGCTATAAAGTTATTTGCGGACAAAACGATGATCTCTTAACAAAGAATAAAACGTACAAGCATTAATTGATATCGTGCATTGGAGTGTAGAAATACTGAATAAAACATTACGTAGTCCCGCCTTTATTACATTAAGCGATTGGAAAGTTTAAATTAACTGGATTTTATAACGGATATTTCGACACTAAAACAAGTTTAAAAACATTTTTTACTGAAAAAAAATGCCATAATCTCTTTAAAGTTACCTATATTGTAATAATTGTACAATATGCAAATTGTTTAAGCCGAAATTAAAGTTTTATTTCATACCCCAGCCAACCTCGTTTTCGCTTCTTTGAGAAGGGGTTGGATGGGGTATGAAAGTTAATAATCGGACCACGTAATGTGTACAACTGAAAGTAAAAGATGAAGAGTTTGTTAGATATGTCGCATAGCCTCAAAGTATGGGATTCAGCAGTGTTAAAATTGGCAGGTTTACCACAACATAATTATTAGAGTTGTAATTATTTGTTAATAATTAAACGAGGTAATACAATGGTTTCAAAACAATTGTCCACCGGTCAGGTTTCTGTGCCGATTTCTTTTCTACTCTATTTCATGTAAACATAATTGTAACACGCTAACTGATATTATGGTGTACCGGAAGTAAGACAAATCCCGTTGAGTCCTGTAAAATATTTTCCAAGCTTTCTAGTTAGCCATTTTTCAAAATGAAGTTCAAACTAAGATTCACTTACATCACTAGAGCAGTGGCAGCAACAACAATAAACGTGGCTCCAGCATAAATGGAGTGTCTACAATAGAATTTGCAGCAACTCTGTAGTTCTGCAGGTGAGAAGGTTCTAGGCCCGTTCTCCATATTTTTTCTCGATGTACATAGAGGATGAGCCTGTCATGTTCATTCCTATTGGGCGCCATATAACCGTTCATGTGTTGGTGCGCCTTAAAACCCCAGTTCATCATCATCTAAGATTCACTTACATATTCTTAGTCATGATACCTTCCCGTGTAGAAAACTGCTGAGAATAGTAGGAGTCGCGTGGCATGTAAGAAAATAAAATTCTGATCTTTGTTGACACCGGGAACAAACTGCATTCATTCGGCACCTCTTAAATGTGTTCTACCTTCACTTTCAAAACGTTCAAGTTGATAAATAAAATCATTATACAACCATGCATCTCAAAAACAAGTCAGTAGTCATTTCAGCCAGAAAAACGGGCCTTAAATACTCAAAAATGCCTTTTATCACGAAAAAGAGAGATATTTGGGAACTCCTTTCGACTACACCAGGCTTGAATACCACAGTGAATTACTTCCTGTATGCCTTATTACCAACCAACCCTTCATAGTGATAGTGGCTACCATCAGGGTCAATCTCATTCAAATCAGACCCTTTATCACGCTACGATACTCTACACTACAAGGCGGAGAGATCAAAGCGTAATTAGGATATGATTTTGACGAGATTGATCCCCGCCGGCAGGGTCGAACATGAGAAAAATGGTCCTATAGAAACCACAACTACCAAACGCAATGACACATAGGCCCACAAACTATGCACATATAAAATATAACGAAATAAAAATAACAAGAAGGACAGTACACAACACAAACAGTGTTGAATACAGGTGTATCGACTTAGAACTGTCAGTAGGCTAGCTTAACAAGTGTTTACCTTGCCGGCAATGGTCGGATGGTTTACGTTGCACTCGATGCAAGTTGCGCGTGACCTTAAAGCTACAGAGTCTCTATTTTAAATGGTAATAACTCATGAATATGAATGAGTCACGTGTGAAGTAGTTTCAAATCGACGAACACTCCAATAGTCGGCAAAAGTCGATGCGTAAAATATCACATTTCTAGCCTTCGTACAGGTAATATTGATAAATATACGGCCTCAGAATATATGTGATAAACACTTGCTCGGAACGGGATCTGAACCACATTCGTTGCGCTTTTAAGTTTTGATGGCCGTACATTTAACCTCTAGACCACGGCTATCATCACTCATTCCTTCTTGTTTAATCTTTCCTAGAACTTTATTCTATTTACTCCTTTTTTTCTCTTCTTTTGATCATCGAAAAAATGTATTTGAATATTTTAATTATATTGCCATCTTGTTAACTGTGAATTATATACTGTTGGACGGGCCTTTATTAATGCTGGAAGAACTTGTGGCCCAACCCTTTTGCTTGTATATAGAAGAAAAGCAATAAAATGTGTTTAAAGTAAAGACCACGGCTATTTATTGGTATGTTCTAGCATTATTAACACTAAATAGGCATTACGTAATAACTAGCGCACACACAAACTCAACAAGCGCTAAGTAACAAGTCGAGATATGGTTGTTTGGAGGCGGAGTATTAGTTTCATACTGATACACCAGGCAATGTTAATTTACACGTTCGACAAGTTGGTCTATATATTTATGGATAACAAAGATTGTATATATATGATCTCATATATATTCAAAACCAGGCTACAAATATATGTATATATATATGAGATCAAATAGCATATATATACAATCTTTGTGTTATACTAATATTGCCTATTAATGCTTCCTGGTGTGTTAGAGGATATAGCCTGATTTTGTGACGTCTCATACCGTCATACCTTGCGTATATATATATATATATATATATATGGGGAGAAATATTTGTGAACTACCAAGGACAGACAACCATATATATATATATATATATATATAATCTCAAATAAATTAACGGTAAAGCAATATACAGTGAAGCACGATATCAATAATAAAACAAATACTGAAAAGAGGATCCGTGGTAGCAACACACACAAACAAGAGAGAAAAGTAGCAAACTCGGTTTTATTGTTCGGCGCCCCTTGAGGGCGCCGGACATACTGTGGTAGTACTTTGACCTTAGGCATGGGGAATCAAAAGGACTGATAGTTGAGTATGTTTGGATTGTAATTAAAAATATTTAAATGGCATTTAAAGCATGCTATAAAACGCACCAGAATAAGATATAAAACACTAGAGATAAAACTGCTTAGCGATTTCTTTAATTTCTGTAAGAAATGATGCACCAATAATTCAAAAATTATACAAAATCATTTCATTAAAACGATGTCTCCCTGTATTTTGACTGAAAACGAGGCTGATTATAAAATCAAATGGTTAAATGCGTAATACGAATTTTAGAAAAATTTAACGAAATTTATCGATCGTAATATCTGCGTTTCAAATGTTTTCACATTGTTCTCGTTTTTAAATCGTTTTGATTAATTATTATTGGCAAATTACATTAAATGTTGCTAAGAAATGAGAAAATACGATGATATATCGGAAAGTTTTGGCATTTAAATTTCGTTTACGGGAAATCGCTAATTTTGTAATGCTTCATTTTGACTGTCAAATGCAGACAAATGTATTGAAAACGAAAGTAGATTTATGAGCGCAGACTCGGAATCAAAAATATTCAAAATTATGCGACTTCCAGTCGAAATGGTGTTATGAAAAGGGTGTAATAGATTTGTTTGAACCCATCCCCCTTTACTTTTGAAAATCCCCCACATTTTTAGAGGATTTGTATAGGGTGGGTACGAGTGTCTGACCAAAGAAGAGATTCCAGATTGCCTCGTGGTAGCGGCCTGCCCAGTTAGCACACTACGCACGGGGGATTTCCTCACCCC
The DNA here is from genome assembly GCA_037043455.1 of Cyrtodaria siliqua. Taxonomy (NCBI): domain Eukaryota; kingdom Metazoa; phylum Mollusca; class Bivalvia; order Adapedonta; family Hiatellidae; genus Cyrtodaria; species Cyrtodaria siliqua. Next base: position 12,563 of record JAWPHD010025011.1, on the reverse strand, counting down.
CAGGGTTTTGCGTTTGTTGTTGTTTTTATTCATATTGTACACAAAGGTGGTACAATGTGTTTGTGATTGCTTTTATCACCAACAACAGTTGATTACGGTTACTTACTACCCTGTATAATTATGGACAGTATAGAATGGTTATTATATAATCATGTATGATTGCTTTTGTGTTAAGTAACCCGTCAATTAGTTTAACAGTTTTTAATGTTTGTATGTGTATATTATGTATACACACTTTTTCTATGTAACACGTATGTTATAGAGACACTATGTTTGTGTCACGTGTGTTTATAGTTCAAGCACAAAAATCGTCTCTGATTCCACTCGGATAGACAATAATCCGAACTGCAAGAGCGCTTTCGGTCTTGAAACCTTCTTCAGTTGCAACATGCAATCCTAAACGATTTCTATTTAATACATAAATTCTCTCATTTACTGATGTAATGAGGTTTATATCGGTACACTGTGATTAACCAATTAAGTATGTATAGTGTATTCAATCTGTCTGAGTTAGTTAGTAATACATATTCAATACTTTATATATGTGTGGTTCTTATTGAGAACTGCTATTTTAAAGTACAAAAGTACTGTAAGACAAATCGGGTAGGTACCGAATGTATTGTCTTTTAATGAACATGCAGCAAGATGTTCAGACACGACTGGGTTGGTACCGTCTTAAATGTGTCTTATAGGTAGCATGTATTCCGAAGAAAACACTATTTATAATTACTCGTCGGGTTGGTACCGAGACAAAATTTGGAGTATCTCCAACGGCTTGTGTGCTTTTTAATTATATGACATTGTGCTTTTTAATTATATGACATTGTGTTGTGTCTGTTTGATTTGCCTGTCAGTTTCAGTGCTCGCTAGTGTATTTTTAACATAAGCAAGCTTATCTCTCCATTGTTTTCCTGTAAGTGTATCGTATTTGTTAGTCTACATATATGTTCTATATCCCTAAATATTCATATTTTTATTCCTATTCCTGAGAATTATTTAATTTAAATACATATTGTGTGTATTTATGGCATTTCTAGTCGGCCGGAGGGCACATACATACATGTACACATCCATGTACATACACATCCATACATGTATGGATGCCCACGGGATATTGTTAAGAGTACAGTATAACCACAATGGTTATATTTAATAGTAGCTTTTGGTTTATTCCGTTAGTTGCAGACTAAACTTATTTTAACTAATACGTCACGTGAGGTGTACGTATTTTATTAAATGGGTATGCTACTTTACCTATTACCTATATGGAATAGGCTAAGTTGGTATATACCATATACGTGTAGTTTGAAGAGACTGCGTTACTGATCAGTGCTCAAGAAATAGGATAGCCCGACGCCCGGGGCTCCTCGAAATCCATTCCGGGCCTGTCTCATTTTGCAGACGAGGAGCCCGTCGGGCCTGTCTAAAAAAAAAAAATAAAAAAAAAAATAAATAATAATAAAAAATTCCCCAAAAAATCAGTTTTACTGGATCTCAAGCTCAAGTTCCTCAAGACAAAATACTCCCATGTGTATTGTGAACTGTGAAAACACTTGCAATAAAGTAATGAAAATGTGTTATACACACATTGAAACAAAAGAAGTTTGAATATTTTGCCTGGCTTCGTGTCGGCAGTTTGTCACAACTTTGAGGTCGACAATTGTTGACATAAAACTCATTATTCTGCTATTAGGGTTGTGTTTTCTTTCCGTTGTGATAAGAAATACCGTTTTTGTCATTAAAAACACACTAATGTATGACAAAAAAAATCGTTATTGATGGTATATCGATTGAATGTTTGTGAAATGTTCGGGCGGTAAAAGTGCGGTGTCATAGTAGTTCGGATGGTACATAATTTCGGATTTTTTTTTGATTTTTTTTTTTTTTTCATAATCAAGTAAGAAAAACTGTCCTTTACAAATACATGTTGGTGGAAAGAAAAAAATATATACTGTATATGTATAAATACAGATATAAAGTATATTTCTATTCATTATTTAAGGTGTAAGGAGTTCCTGGAATCCTACTTTTAAATGAATTCTAGTCTAGGATCCTAATTCTTTACTTGGAGAAAGTGGTGACAAAAAGAAAAAATATAGCCAGAGGAGGCTCTGATAGTCTCATAAAACTTGATTAAAAATTTGGCTCCAAGTTTAGCTCCAGTTTCACCAAGTCGGCTCTGATTATTATCGTTTGGCAAAAGTGCTAGTACTCTCCTTTGCATTGGTTATAAATTACTATGTAATATTCTATTCTAACATATTTTAAACGAAATGGTAAATAAGTCCGCTGACCAGGGAGCATAAAGTGGTAGCAAAAAGAAAAATATAGTCAGAGGAGGTTCTGAGCTTGATTAATACATACGTAACAAAATTAATGTGTGCTATAAAAGTGAATAAAGACACATTTCCAATAATAAAAAAATATTGGACCTTTCCATTTTAAATCAGGGCCTGTCCATTTCAAATCAGGGCCTGTCCATTTCAAATCGGGGCCTGTCCATTTTCAGAAGCAACAAGCCCTGGGCCTGTCCATTTTCAGAAGCAACAAGCCCTGGGCCTGTCTCTTAAAATAATTTTCTTTGAGCACTGCTGATTCATTGATGTTAGAGAGGAAACGTAATTGCAGCACTTTAGATAGAGTACACACACATTCGTATATATAATGAGTTTATGTTTTTTCACTCTCAGGCGAATAATTACGATATAATAATGTCCATCAGTTATTGCAACTCAATAAAACTAGTGTTAGTTTTGTTCCGTAAGACTACATCAAGTAGATATAAAAGTCGAACAGACAAAGAATGCCGTGTTTACTTCCAAGAGCATATTTTATAAGTTTCTCTTTATGTATTTCTTTCTCTGTATGTATATAGATATAGTTTTTTTTCCATGTGCTTGAATACCCATTTTATTATATTGTTTTCTTTCTGTGCCAAATTCTTTTTAAACTTTATAATACTGTATGTTCCTTTTTGGCTTGTGTTTTTTTTCGCGGGTATAATAATAAAAAAAAACATAATCGTATTCACAAATGTCATTAAATAGCGGATTCATTTCAAATTTGAATAAGTATTAGAAAACTGTTATTAATTTTACAAGTCAAATCTTTATTTAATCTTTTCCTACTTATATGTAAATATTCATTTCCATTTATTATATCTTTAATTTTAATTGTTATTACAATACACTTATTAATGTTGTAAAACATATTATATTATCATTTAAATAATCTTAGTTACATTTTTACTTGTCCATGTACTTGAGTACCCATTTCATTAAACTGTGTTTTCCAGTGCCAAATATATTTCAATTTTATACTTTGATTTTTATATGGGTATAATAAAAAACGTAATCATCATATTAAGTGCCATTAAATAATGACTTAATTTCCATTTTCAATGAGTATCATCAAACCATTATTGATATAATAAGTCTATTTTTGATCTAGTCTTTTCCTTGTTTTTTATACTAATAAAAGAAACAAGTTTTGATGTTTTAATATATATTTTTATAATGTTCAATTAAGTACAAACGTCTTTCTATTCCTGTTTGTTAACATATTTTTGATGCTAATGAAAGAAACAAGTTTTGATATATATTTTTATAATGTTCAATAAAAGTTAAGAAATAAATAATTGACTTCTTCACTTATTTTTGCACATAAGTAGGTTTTCTGGTCAAAACTGAAAAAGTCGGCATTACCACTGTTAGTAGCGCACTGGGCTTTGAATCCAGAGGTCAGCTGGATCCTCAGACAGTACCATGTTGTCTTTAAAAATGACACTATTTCTATAGCGTACACCCTTTATAATGATTGACATGCAACATTGTGTCGTATTGTCCCTCGTCTCCAGCCACTAATTCAAATGAGTAGATTATCAGTTACCTGTATAGATGGTTCATGTGATACAGTACTAGGTTTAATAACAAAACAAAAACAATTAGTCTAAAACTGATCGTCTGTTGGCCCTTCATGGCATAAAAACGACGTTAAAAATTCAAACAGATATGTGAAGTGCATTGTCCATTAATTCTTGGCTTACTTAGCTTTCTCTCCAAATGTTTCAACAACGACTTTGTAATCACTCGGCATTCATCACCTTATCTTTCCATAAACTATTTATTTAAACCTAATGCAGTCAATTCATTTAACACATTTTAAGGAAAGTCCTGCAACGAAACCGTTTGGAAAATTGTCTGAATGACCTAGTTAATTCAAAATACATTTAACCAAGTCAACATAGCAACGTTTGTTAATATTATGTCCATGACCACTAAATATACCAAGGTTTAGTACTGATGATAAGATAGTTAAAATAACTGATAAACACGTGTACTGTTATTTAATAACGTATGTTTTAATTCTTCAAAATTTTGGCGCCGAATTGATGCTTTGCATCAAGTTTTTCTTGTTGAGTCTGTAATTTGTAAACCTCCCACGTCCACTAACACCGGCTTAATCGGTTTTCTACTTTAAAACCACAAATAGTGGGGTTGATGATCCCAAAGGACCAGTAAGTAACACTACTGATAGTTAATGTACACGTCGAACAGAGGGAAGTGTAGCTCTGACAGATCAAAGCCATCCGAAACACCTATTTAAAACAATTGCATATACTTATGTAATTTATACATTCAAAAGGGTTCAAAGATTCGACATTTCTACGTCTTTCAATATGTGTTTCACTTAAAGCAACACCCACAAAGTGCACGTGCAACAAACTGCCTAAATAGTGGATTGAACAGCCCGATAATGTACGGGTTAATTGCACTGTTCATCATGTACGACCGGAGAGCTATCTGTATCCCTACGCTCAACTCGTGCTCGCTGGTCTCTGAATTATTTTTGACGGCGAGATTGACGATAAAATAGGGCGTGAAGCTAATAAGATATCCAATGGTGATAGCCAGCATTATAAGCGTGATCCTTTGTTCTAGATTTATGTTCACCTCTTGTGTCTTACTTTCATCGGCTGTTTCAACTGTTGTTGAACTTTCTTCATAACTGCTGCTTGGATGGTAACTGCCACCTGGATTAACGCAAGGCTCTAGTTTTATATTTCTTTTCGAAACCAGAATTGCTCTACCAATAAGACTGTACAATGATATGAATGTCAGTGTACTCCCCACGAATATCACCAAGTCCATCAGATGAAATGCTGTTACGGCGCCTTGCATGTCGGCGTCATCAGTGTGTGTACAGTAGTACCCCCGAATATGACGGCCCTTACTGTCGGTCACATTAACACGTTCAATATCCAGGATGACCAGATCTCGTACAGACAATACCAGTGTTACGGCCACCAGAACAATAATGGACACCTGTGTGGACTTCATCGTAAACTGCCAGGCGAACGGTCGGCAAATCTTCCTGTATCTGTCAATACAAATCACCCACAAAAGTAGGACAGAAGAGCTCACAAACCAATGATTTATGAAGTACATGACCTTACACCCACCCACATTTTTGAAAGTAACGCTGAAGCACACCTCAATGATCTCATCCACCAATATAACGCATGTCGCCAAATCGATCCCAGCAAGGGTAGATATAAATACGGTTGTTGTGGTTCGTTTTGTCTTGAAGCCATAGAAAATCACAGTCATGATATTTCCGGTGATACCGAGAAAGATCACTATGACGACATAAACGATGACGGGAATGTATTCCCTGGTCTTCTGCATGTTAAAATCGGCAAGTAGTTCATCGTTATCCAATGTGTTGTTATACATTGCCATTGTGTCCAGATGTTTTCGATAAGTATCAAGAAATGAAGCAACGCTTATCTGAAAAAGAACAAACCTACGATATCGTAACGTTTTCGCTCTGAGATGGTTCTTTAAATATGTTCTAAAACGGACACACGGCAATCTTGATTTTGTTTAAACTCGCGGCGTCCCTCTGATGTTTCTAAATTACTTGCATCTTTGAAAATCATTATTAATAAATATTTAAACAGTTCAAGCGCAAATTGATTTTGCATATTACTATATGTTAATGATATTGCACCAATAATACATAGAAAACTTATAGCCTATAGTAGAATAACGAAGACAATTTCAAATCTCCCAAATTACATTTAAGAAATAAAATATTTCCAGCGGGTATATATTTTCCCAGATATTTTCCCAGATCAATGACGAAGTTCATCGATACCAAGGGCCGCAGGCCCGCGGTTTCGATGTATTTCAAGTCCCAAACACCAGGTTTTGATCTCACACAACATAAATCCGCCGGAAATATTTTATTTCTTATCTAACATGGAGATTTATGGATCATGAAACACATTTTGTCGAGAAATTGCACAAAATACAAACACATTCTCACAACTTATATGTTATGCCTATCTCTCAACATCAAACGAGAAGAATATACAGCTTCATCATATTTAAATGTGTTGTTGGAACGTAGCGTCGCTTAAAATAACCTATTTCATTGCGTTGTTGTTTTGCATCTGAGGGGGCAGTCCTCAGTTTCGCACGAATGTCCATGTACATTAGATAGAATCAACTAAGCATCCTTTAGGTTGGTATTTATAATAATTATGAAGTGCATGTTTGCTGTTGTTTTCAGTTTTGAATACTTAGAAGTTTATGTTGATGCATTGGAAGATGCATTCTTTGGGTATTTTTGGAGGCTATAAATAGACAAATGCGAAACTATCAAAAACTTCCAAAAACTAGCGAAATTGGTTGATTTGGCTTCACGGGTTCATCAATTTGGAATAACTTCTTAAAAAGCCGGTGAAGGTATATACAATTTATCATTTCCCGAAAATCTTTTTATTGTTATTTATTGACACTTTAAATATTGGTAAAATTGCATTTTAAGCTTGTTTTGTGGTAATCTTAAAGAAATGAGGCAATAGTTGTAAAGAAAATGCTTTATGGTGCTTTTCTTTGGTATGAAAACATGGGTAATTTAATGATCTTCAAAGAAATGTATGACCCAATGATGGTGTGATTTATTTTGCTCAAGGATTCAGGCTAAGGGCCTGTCATTTTTTTTTTTGTTAAGAATTGGACGTTAAACTGTGAAGTGCCCCTGACGTTTAAAATGACGTCTCAACGGTTAACGTGTTTTCTGGCGTTTACAATGACGTCTTAATGGTTGACGTACATGACGTCAGAGGTTTATATAGCTTTTTTCAGACCACTCCAATAACCAATCAACATTGAGTATTTTAATACACCATGTTAGATTACCTTCTATTACCCAGGTTTTCCAACGGTTATTACGTTGGGGTGTATCGTAATGCGGGCGGGATCATGGTTTGCGGACAATAACTTTAGGTCGGAATGAGATACTGAAACGATATTGACTATGTAGGTAGCTTATAACGAAAGAAAGACTGTGATTGAAATCACTGGGGTGATTGAAATCACTGGGTTAAAGTTAAGGTCGCTTTTGTCTTGTCTTGTCTTGTCGTGTCGTGCCCTCAATGGTTTATTCTCTTGTTGCTCTGGCTTCTGCCAAGTCACTGAGTACATTCTTTGTGACTTTCTAGGCTTTTATGCCCCCGAAAAGTTTCGGGGCATATAGTAATCGCACCGTCCGTCTGTCTGTCCGGATTCCGTCCGTCCGTCCGTCATTCTGCAGTTCGTGTCCGGAGTGTACCTTCAAAACCCCTGCATGGATTTTTAATTAACTTTGCACAAGTAATCAGCATAACAAGACAATTTGTCGCACGCAATACCCAGGTTCGTACCTCAAAGGTCAAGGTCACACTTGCAGTTCATAGGTAAAAAAACAGGTACGCATTTTCGTGTCAGGACCGTAACGTCACAATCCCTGCAGGGATTTTTAAATTACTTGGCACAAGTGATCACCATAGCAAGACGATGTGTCGCGCGCAATACCCAGGTCCGTATCTCAAAGGGCAAGGTCACACTTGCAGTTCATAGGTCAAAAAAAGATGCGCAATTTCGTGTCCGGATCGTAACGTCACAACCCCAGGGATTTTTAAATAACTTGGCACAAGTGATCACCATAACAAGACGATGTGTCGCGCGCAAAACCCAGGTCTTCAAGGTCAAGGTCACACTTGGAGGTCAAAAGTCAAATCGTGTCCGGTCAATAACACCGGCATTCATGGACTAATTTTCAAATAACTTGGCACAAATGCTCACCACAACAAGACGATGTGTCGCGCACAAAATCCAGGTCTGTGGCCAAGGTCAAGGTCACACTTAGAGGTCAAAGGTCAAATTGTGTCCGGTCAATAACTTTTGCATGCCTGGACGGATTTTCACATAGCTTGGCACAAGTGCTCACCACAACCAAACAACGTGTCGTGCACAAAATCCAGGTCCATGGCTCCAAGGTCAAGGTCATACTTAGAGGTCAAAATACACTTCGGGGGCATTTGTCACTTACAGTGATATTTTTGTATCTATATATTCACGAGCATCTTTATGTTTTACTTATATTGCCTATTAATGCGGCCTTGTTGGTTAGAAAATAGTTCATGGCGGGGATTTCTTTATTTACACTGTCCCGTTTTATTGGGTTGACAGTAGGGTAAGTGTGAGGCTTGGTGCACCCTAGAACCTGGTTTAAACCCCCAACGACCTGTTTTGCCACTGACTATTCAAGGCGGTAGCCTAGACTAACATTTGGAGTTTTCAAGTTTGTTTTCGGTTTTAAATATATAATTGGTGCTATATAATCACCATTAAGAAATATTGCTACGACTCGGAGCTTAGGGATGTGTATTTATTGTTTTCTCATTTTTTTTTTTTTTTTAAAACTGTACGACTGACTCCCCAAAGTCATGTTAAAGGGGCTGGAGTGGATCTTAAAGAATAGTGGTGCCAATACAAGTATTAGCAAAACCATCATAATGCGTTTTGTTGCATATTTAATGTACATACGCATTTTACTAGGTCACATAAAATAATCGATTTAATAACTATTAATGAAACAATTGGGTCGAGAAAACCTGACGACTTGGTGCAAGTTGTTGGTGCATTATTTATTAATTTTAATACATATGATGCTGTAATGGTATAATACATTCTTGTTTTGTGATATAACTACACTCTTATTTAATAGCCCATTTCACCCCGACATTTGCCGAACGATCACGGATAATAACGAGCTATCTCCGAGTAGCCAAATAGGTTAACCAATCAAATGCTGGTAGGCACATTAAATATTCATTGTAACGGTGCCCAATGCATTGTGTCCGCCAGGTTCGCTGCGCTTCTGACGCCTGTCGTCAGTTGTGACGTAGCCGGTGTATGTATAGAATGTGCCCAATGTGAATCAAAAACAATACAAAATTGTTATTAAATACCAGACTATAACTTGAACGCATGACAGATGCATGACAGCTATATGTTATTAATGTGTTTGGTGCTGTAGAAAAACAAAAATAAAAGCGTGTTTGTTGATACAATATAAAAACAGGATTTTAAGAAAACTATGAATATTTCTATCGTAACACCGGTTCCAACTTACGCGTACATGCTCCAATGTAAGCAATTCAACATGTGTTCTTGCACGTAGCCTTGAAATCCGATCTAATTTCCAAGGAATGAGTCTAGATTGTTTCTGTATAGAATATTACTAATGACTGCGGTGTTTTAGCGAACGAATACGCATACTTTAACTCAATATATAAACTTTGAAACTGGTCAATGTGTGATTGTTGATACTTATTTGACTACCAGCATCTGATTAGTTCTTGAAGTCATGTGACTTTTGCGCCATGTGACTGACATTCCGAATATTGTATGGAGATTTCCGAAGTACCTGTGCAATGGGCTATAACATGTTTAATTGCTAATAAAATGAACCCCATATGAATTACTATTGATGACTTAACAATAAAAATACACAGAGTGGTCGTGTTTTCTACTCCAAACATTTTCATCAATAACAATTTAACCAATGTTTATTTAATGCATGTATTCATTTCATATAAAACTGAAGCACATTTTGAGGGTTTTCTCTTGTATTCGTATTGGCACCAGTTACTCTCCAGATTGTCTCCAGTCCCTAACCCAGCCCTAACCCCTGAATCACTACCTATTGTATCACATATACGTATCATATGATTATTATATGAGTCTCATGTGATACTTATAGAAAACGAGCAGTACATGATTCTTATATGAGTCTCATGTGATACTTATAGAAAACGAGCATTTCATGATTCTTATATGAGTCTCATGCGATACTTATAGAAAACGAGCAGTCCATGATTCTTATATAAGTCTCATGTGATACTTATAGAAAACGAGCAGTCCATGATTCTTATATGAGTCTCATGTGATACTTATAGAAAACGAGCAGTCCATGATTCTTATAAAAACGTTTATCAACGAAACATTTTAGAAGCATTATGTGAATTAAATAGTAGTTGACAAACGTTTCTTTCGTGAAAAGTATGGTCTATTCCAATTAAGGATCCACAAGGGATAATATATAAATAGAGAAAACACTCCATACAAATTCATATAATGATTAGAACAATTAAACAAGTAAAATGCAATTTAAATTTACATCAGTGTACGGAGACTTTAAGAAAAGTGCACAGCTTTTTTGAAATATTACTGTTTTCAGTGAAAATATTTGTTTTAAAAACAAAACGTTTATGAATTATTCTCATATGAAAATTTTATGAAACTCTTATAAATACCACATGCAACGTTTTAACTAAAAAATATTTGTGGTACCTATTATATAAGAATCATCTGATTCTCTTATGAGAATAGGACAAGCACGTGGTTATTATATATACGACAGAATTGCCTATGTAACAGAACATTTATGTTTGTGCGCTATTTGTCATATTCTTTTATTTCAAATTGATCTACATTGTCTTCATAATAATCGCTTGCCTGTCTAAAGTCGGCCTAATCACTACTGAAATTCTGAGTAAGAAATCAGCGAACACATTATTTGCTAAAGGTGTGATGATAAATAACAGTACGGAGTTAATTAAACCTACCTTAAACACATGACATATCAAACACATGTGCTGGATTCTGCATTTTTCAAACACTTATAGTCCATACTAATAAGTATATAACTCCAGGTTATAAAAGTAACTATTTTATGCACGTAATCGTAAATAAAACGCAATTTAACCCTCGAATCGTTTAAGTAGTAGTTGACAGATGAGAACATAACACATTTTTCAATAAGGAAGTGTTTACATTTACCTACCCGCTGTTCAGTATTGGTTAGACACGCTTTATTAACTTGCATATACTAATTTACATCTGTACAATTTACACTGACTGGGATGCGCATATGTACCGTTTTATTTGGCCTCCGTGACCGGGATAGTAAATATGCTGTGTCTAAAACTGTCTCGCCTCTCACCGCTGTGGGTTCAAAATCACTCTTGGAGCTCGACTTTTCAATTAAGAAAGTGTCCATTCTTACGGATGGCGGTACATGTATCGAGAGGTCAGTGCAAAACTATTGTAACTACATATGAATAAAAAGAAGGAGATAAAATAGTTTTGCACTGAGCCCTCGGTATACAGTAATGGTTCTGGGGAAAATAGGGTAGGGTGATATCACACAATAATTTGACCGTCATATATGACCTAACACGTGCTAAAAACGTCGTAAAACATCACTCAAATATAATTGTTTGGTTTTAGATAGCTATCTTTGTACTGGGTATCTAATCGTTCATAGTTTTAATTGTAATTGATTAGTTATGGGCTTTACGACTTCTAAGGTAGTTGGTACTATGCCTTTGATTATCACTATGCGTTTTCAGTGTGTATGTTTTATTTAAATTTAAAGGCATATATCTCAAAAAAATCTCCAGACACATGTTTCGTAAATATAATTTTAAAAAGTTAAATTTGCTAGGTTTTCAAAATCCTTAAAGTTGAGCAAGCAAATAAAATGGTGTTCTTAAAAGTGTTTTACAGATTAAAATTAAATGTAAATGGCCGCTGACTTAATTACAAATCACACACGCAGGAACTATAGAGAGCGCCATGCTCGACTTTGCAGAATCTACAATTGATAAACCAATACAGACGGGGGCTTCCATAAATGTTTGCATTTTTAATCCTTAAACTGAATTGATGAATCTTTCATTCATGATAAATACAGAATATGCATAAGTTACTCATATATTAGTGTTTGTTTTCAGATATTAAAGTACATGTATGCACTTAAAATACTAAATGTCATACAGCTACTGTCACTTTATCAATATTAGCTTTTGAGATGCTGAAATTAACATGCGTTAAACATAAAGCTTTAACTGAGAGCAAACGCAAAAACGTAACCATAAAAAATCACAAATAAAACTAAGCAAATATGACATAAATAAGACAGAATTAGTTGGTACAGTTTTTTTTATACAAACATATCTAGATTGTCAATAAGAAGGCTCACCCAATACAGAAAAATCAATCACTTCCTATTAACTATCCCAAAACGGCTATTGGTACTTTGAGGAACGGAACAGAACCAACATTGAGGCTCCATACAGGGTATATCGTAATAAAAAAAAAATGGTACTTTCTATCACTATTTGTGGAGTCCAGTGGTAGAGCGCCGAACTCATAATCGAGAGGTCG
>JAWPHD010025010.1:0-17509 GCA_037043455.1 Cyrtodaria siliqua | reverse complement strand
TATTGGATTGTCACCAAATAATTAGTTCTTTCACAATGTAGTAAATCTGTCATCTACCTGTGATAATGTGTATGTCAACTTAATCTAACCTGATCCATCAATATTATTATAATATAAGAATATTATGAAATACACTGGCTATTCATTTGTCAGATCCAGTCACCTTTCATTACAGATAAGCAACCGATTATGCCTTTTTCACCTGTGGACAGTAGTGGGCTGGTCCATTCTATTCTGTTGTATTGAACATTTTCTGCCTTCATAGTGTCACACTGGTAAATACCAGTTATTGCAGGTATGTCAGGTATGAAAATTGTTACACCTGGGCGAGTCCATTCACACTGTAGGTGATGATCAGTTGTGCCTTAAGGCCATGTGTGATCAAAAGCAAAGGTTATGGATAGGGTGTTACTGATATTGAAGTTGACAGATGTTCCCAGTGTTGATACATTTTTATTAGGTCAATGAAAATTGAAGTAAAAATCCATCTAATGCCACCAGTGTACTAAATGTTTGATTTAAAAACATATCCCATCTGAGCCTTATGTTTTACTATAGAGTGCAATTAAGGTATATTTTTTTCCAAAAGTGTTATGAAGTTTGTCAATGGCTATGTACACTATAGATGACTTGCATGGACATATCCTTATACTTATAAGATGGTATGACCATGGCTCCATCAATGACAGTGGGGAGGGTTGCGGGGATTGGCGATGCCTTTACGTATGGTTGATATTGAGTCTTACCAATATCCTGAAATATAGGTCAGAATGCAAGAATTGGTTGTTGTTGCTTTTTTAAAAATTGGAGAATAATGCTTCCGGCCCCCTACAGGAGAGAGAGAAGAGGGATAGAGAGAAGAAGAAATAGTGTTGTAGTATATGTATATATAGAGGGATAGAGAGAAGAAGAAATAGTGTTGTAGTATATGTATATATAGAGGGATAGAGAGAAGAAGAAATATTGTTGTAGTATATGTATATATAGAGGGATAGAGAGAAGAAGAAATATTGTTGTAGTATATGTATATATAAATAGCCTATTTATACATATACTACAACACTTAATATACCCGGCTATTCTGCTCGGTGTGTCGCTTACTTATAAAGTTAATGACACCCCTGTATACTACAACACTAAACAGTCCTGAATGGGTTGTTCCCAACTTTATATACTCCTAACAACTGATGACTTGATGTCCCTCTACCCATTGTTGATTGCCTAATTTATTACAGAGTTATGGCCCTTTATTTCAATTAGAATTTAAGCAGAGTATTCATCACCTTCAGTGATAGTTCTGGTTTGTTTTGAATTAGTTTAGAATTTATTAAATACGACCTAGCCGTTTGTTTGTTTAAGAATTAAGATTTCCATGTTTTTCTTTGATTGCAGTAATTCACTTTTCTTCAACATAATAATAAAGCTACGTGGTCCAGGCGTCTTAATCCATTAAGCGATGGGAAATCTTAGCAGGATTTTATAACGAGTATTTCGACAATAAAACACGTTTAAAAACATTTTTACTGAAAAAAGTGTGACAAACTGTTTATAATTGCCTAATAAATGTTTTAATTTTACAACATGCAAACTTTCGAAGTGGTAATTAAGGTTTTATTTCATACCCCAGCCAACCCCGTTTTCGCTTCTTGGAGAAGGGGTTTGATGGGGTATGAAAGTTAATACTCGGACCACGTAATGATATATACTGATTTGATGCAGACCACGTTCCGGGCCTCTTTCGTAGTGTTAAACCTAATATGTATATGTATAAATAGAGTGATGGGTGAATACCTTTGTTGAAGTGACGGATGTATCGATGTGAAGTCTTGCAGGTATTTCTCTTGCATATCTTTATCTTCAATTGCTACCTTGGTGGTTGTAATTACATGTACTTTGATACTGGTTAAATACAGCAAGTACAGACTTAATGTACAGCAAGTACAGACTTAATATTTTATCTCTTACATGTCTTATGACCTGAAGATGTTATCGTAATATTTTGGATGTATATTTTATACTAGTGATTTAAAAGATGTCTCTATTAATTGTTATTTAATTTGATCACAGTATGACCAATTGTTTCTCAAATATTAGATGTAGGTGCAATACTATAAATAGTACAAAATCAATTATTTAATCTGACAGCATCTATAGCAAATAAATAAATTAGCAATATTTGTATTGAATGCTTTTAAAATCTGCCACCCCATTAAATTGTGATTGATGACATATATCAGATAGGTGAGAACTCAGGAATTTTTGTTGAGCAATGGCTATGTGGTATAGGGTGTGTCTTGAGGTTTGGTCTTGTTCAAATAGAGTCGAACGATAAATGGGGGTGAGGTGGAATGTGCATATATACATGTATATATGTATATAAGTTGGTCTGGTTTTAAACCTTAAATAGGCCATATTCAAAGGTACGTACCGTAAGGGATTCTAAAGTTGGTTCAGTGGTGGAGGGACTTATGATAATCCTTAAAATAACACGCATTACATTTGGCAGAGTGCATCCTATACAGCAGAATTAAGACTTGCTTTCAATTTTTACGTTATATTTTTGTTCAGTCACAAACTTTAGTCTAAACAGTAACATGTTCTCTTTAAAACTTTGTTTTTTGTCTCACCTGTCGAGTTTTTAGCAGAGCTTATGGCGAGCTGTCTGTTGTCCATCATGACATCCATCCATCCTCTGTCGTCCAGGCTGTCACTCTATTCTTAGTATTATATCCAAGGTCGTTGAAAGGGTTATATATGATCAAGTTGAAGGTTACCTCATTGACAAGAAATTTCTATATAAGTTTCAGTCTGGTTTCAGGCGTGATTTTTCTATGGATACTTGTCATACCCACTTGTCAGACTTTATTAGGTTTCAAATGGATAATGGCATTTCGTTGGGATGGTTCTACTGGATCTGCAGTAGGCTTTTGACACCATTGATACCGTTGATCATGATATTCTTCTTATGAAAATGGAAGCACTAGGACATAGTAGTGATGTCATTAGATGGTTTGACAGACAACAGTTGGTGGATGTTTCTGGTACTTTTTCTTCCCATGCCAATATTACATGTGGTGTTCCTCGGGGGTCAATCCTGGGGCAAGGGGCGTCCGTGGCCGAGTGGTAAGAGTCTCTGACTTGCAATCACTTGCCCCTCACCGCTGTAGGTTCGATCCCTCAAGGGCCTAGGAATCTTTATGTGAGGAAGCTATCCAGCTGGCTTGCGGAACGTCGGTGGTTCTACCCATGTGCCCGCCCGTGCACGAAAATTGCCCGGAGGGGCACCTGGGGTCTTCCTCCACCAGTAGAAGCTGGAAAGTCGCCATATGACCTTAGATGTTGGTGCGACTTTAAAATCCAATCCTGGGGCTACTTTTATTCTTAATTTATGTTAATGACATGTCTGCTGTGGTAAAACATAGTTACTTCTTTATGCTGGTCATTCCTGTATACTAGCTACAGGTAAAAATAAGAGCCAAATCGAATCTTTATTGACCTTGGAACTTGAAACAGTCAGTAAGTGGTTAATTGGGAACAAGCTGTCTTTACATCTTGGTATAACAGGATCTATTGTATTTGGTTCTGAGCCCATGTTGAGATATGTCCAATATGAATATATCTTGTAATGGTAAGACTATAGAGTCTAAACCTTCAGTCAAATACCTTGGGTCAACTCTAGATCAGAGTTTATCTTGTGAAACAATGGCACGATCTATCATACAGAAGGCTAATTCAACGTTAAAATTTCTATTTATCAAATAACATGGCGTCTGGGAGTGCAATAAAGCCATGACTTATTTCTCGTAATACACTAGTGTATTACAGATGCAAATGAGGACCGAATCACTGTGTTTATATACGTTAAACTTTTAATACTAATTGTTTTCATGGTATATCATACGGTACGTTCAGACGCCTTAATTATTTATCATTATTTGAAATCTTACTTCATAAAATGAACGTTAGTAACGTTAAATTTGGTTCAGGGTGTCGCATTATTTGTAAGGCGAAGGCATTTACAACCGCGTAATGTAGCGACGTTGTGTAAACAACAAAACGACGTCATGATTTGCCTTACAAATTGCCGCCGTATAAAGGAAAATTGACAACATTAAAGTGAAACTGTCACGTCGTATGTGGGTTATGTGATAAACAGAATCTTACATTCTTGACTGTGTGTTATTGACTTTAATAAACTCATTGGATAAAAAGATAGGATACTCGGCAAGAGCCTCGTATCCTATCATTTTATCCAACTCGTTTATTAAAATCAATAATACACAGTCACTCATGTAAGATCCTCTATATAGAAAACGTGAATTTCTCACTCAACATACTAAGAAACTTCTGGTTATGTCCCTTATTCAGTGTCACTTTGACTATGTATGTTCATTCTGGTTTTCAGGGTTGTCAAAGTTATTGAAAAATAGACTCCAAAATACCGAAAATAAATTGATAAGGTTTGTTTTTAAACTTAGACCATAGAACACCTGTTGGACCAGAACATTTCAAATTTCTGAACTGGTTACCAGTTACAAAAAGAGTTGATCAAATTACTTTATGTCATGTTTTTAAAATAAAGTCAGGTATTGTCCCTGATTATATGGGTGAGCATTTTACTGTAGGAAGTTCACGAACACTGTACAAGTTTTCAGGATAAAGGAAGTTTCTCAGTTCCCAAAGTTAAAGGTTTTGGTATAAAGTCATTTGCATATAAAGACTGTACTTTATGGAATGAGTTACCTCTTCATATAAGAAACATAAATGGTCTTTGGGATTTCAAGATAGCTGTCAAAAATCAGTTGCCTAAATAGAGTGTATTTGTACAGTAGTGAAAGTCTGTTGTCCGTTTCCATTTAAAGGGACAATGTCCGTAACTTTTAGCTTATAGAACACACACTAATTACGTTCGCAAACATTACACACCAAACATAATTGAATATTTACTAATTAAAAGCGAGATTGTTTGACGTAATTCAATCGCGGTACAAAAAAAAGAGAAAACGCTTCGGGCTTTGAACTTGCAGCCTAAACTAAAATTATACTCGCGGTAATAATAGCGAGCGTGAGCGTAAAGTAAGTCGACATCGCTCCTGACTGAGCTAACCGGGCTATACATATTACGCAATATATACTAAGGTGAAAACCTAATGCGCTAATGAAAGTCACGTGATCGCAGAAAAGGTAAATATGGTGGGTCCCACTTTATTTACAAATAATAATTAAACCTTTTTTTCAAACTCACGAATGTATTACTACAGACTTCTTAGGGTCTATGCTTATGTTTTCATGTATACATTTCACTGAATAAAAGTCAGACGGTTATTTGGTTATGCTCAATATCTGCTTACTTACGGACAGTGTCCCTTTAATGCTAGTCATTTGAGTTATCTGCGTTATAATTAATTTACTGTTCATTAAAATGATAGTCAATTGTCTATTTCCATTTAATGCTAGTAATTTTTAATTATCTATATGATAATATTAAAGTGTCGATATCAAAATCGTTTATGTACTAAATAGTTATATTTATGCCTCGCATATGTGATAATGTTAAAAAATGTGTTACATGCTGGATAGTTAATGTGATATTTATGCCTCCCTGTGTCACGCCATCATTATCAAGGACAACAATGGAAATAAGGGAAAATCCTTTTCCCCTTTCCTTGGCTTTGATGTGCAAAGCATGGTTTATATCTCATTATGCATTTTATTTTTATTTTATGCATTGTGTTGTTTTTTATAACCATGTATGTACATCTGTATATCATGTATATTTGCCGAAATAAAAATCTATCTATCTATCCATTAACTTTTGCCTTGTTAAGATGATAGAGCCTACTACAAATTTACCAGGTTTTCATTTCAATGAAAGTTCGAAAACCAGCCAGATCGGACCAGTAAGTCCGGAATTATGGCCCTTGATTTTCTTAATTTTATTAGCTCTACTGATCAGAGATCAGCAGAGCTTATGCCGTGGTGCGGCGTCCGTCGTCCGTCCGTCCGTCCGTCTGTCCGTCTGTCCGTTAACTTTTATTTGTAGCGACTACTCCTCTGAAACTACTGGATGGATATTCATAAAACTTTACAGAAATGTTGCCCATGAAGTCTAGTTGATCCTAGCAAAAATTCATGTTGATGTGAAATCCAAGATGGCCACTAAAGCTAAAAATAGATTTTTTAAATTCAAGTTTGTAGCGACTACTTCTTGGAAACTATAAGTGATATTGATATGGGACTTTTTCTAAAATGATCAGCATGACATGATGTTGATCTTTGTCGAAAATCGTTTTGATTTGACGTTAAACATGGCTGCCAGCGGCCATCTTTGTTTACATAGAGTTATATAATGAAAACTTGTAGCGACTACTCCTCTGAAACTACTTGACGGATTTTCATGAAACTTCACAGGAATGTTGCTCTTGATGTCTAAATGATCCTAGCAAAATTTCAGGTCGGCCGGAAATTCAAGATGGCCGCCACGGCTAAAAATAAATTTTCAAAATACAAGTTTGTAGCGACTACTTCTTGAAAACTAAAAGTGATATTGATATGGGACTTTTTCTAAAATGATCAGCATGACATGATGTTGGTCCTTATCAAAAATCGTTTTGATTCGACGTTAAACGTGGCTGCCAGCGGCCATCTTTGTTTACATAGAGTTATATAGTAAAAACTTGTAGCGACTACTCCTCTGAAACTACTTGACGGACTTTCATGAAACTTCACAGGAATGTTGCTCTTAATGTCTTATTGATCTTAGCAAAATTTCAGGTCGGCCAGAAATTCAAGATGGCCGCCACGGTTAAAAATAGATTTTCAAAAAAACAAGTCTGTAGCGACTACTTCCTGAAATCAAAATCAATCAGTAGAGCTTCAAGGTCATTGACCTCTTGTTTATTTTGCCTCGTTAAGATGATAAGGTCTTCATTTTTCATCTGATCTGACGAGAGTTGTGGCCCTTGATTTATTGAGAAAAAAAATATTATTTTGTTTTGTTACATCTGTAGCTACTTCATTTTCACCTGATCTTATTACCAAACTTATTTAGCAGATTTAACAAACTAGCAATATCAGTATCAGACAAGAAAATGCACAGTTATGGCCCTGGAACTATTTAATAATGTTCGTTATGTATGCTTTTATGGAATCCCATTGAAAGTGCATTAACAAAAGAAAAAAATTAGCACACAAATAATCTTGAATATTTTTGCATGTAAATTGCAGTTTAATTTGTCAATGAGATATATTACCATGAGACACCATGCAGCCAGTAGAGTGATGCAGGCCCAAGAGGGCTTCTTGTTCCCATTCTTATCTCTTCAACATTGCTTATTCTTATATTATTCATGCATTGAGACTTTGCATATGGTTTTCATCAAGCTCACTCAGACAAACAGGTTCCGTAACTCTGTATTGCATTTTAGCAAAATTATGTCCCTTTTTCCTTCAACATTTAATTTTTTGACAGCAATATAGGCTAGACAGGTATTGCTGAAAGGCAAATTTCCTTGCATAATGATATATGTATCCATTAGCATGTTTTTTGATACAAACATTGAAACACCAGCTGTCAGACACAATCAAATGCACTAGGTGTTATATTTTATGCAAGTTTGTATTTCATTCATTCATAAATATGATTCCAAATAGACCTAAGTTTTTCTGCCAACAAGATATTGGTAATTAAAGGGACATGTGACAATCTTGATGTACAACTTGTGATGTTGCCTTAGTTTTTCAACGTTACATGCATTTTACAGTCATTAAAATTAATTATTAAAATTGTTTGAAGCAAATTGCATTTGTCCCGTTTCATCACATAACACATTTTTATTACTAGCATTTCTCAAACAGTTTAATGTATTGTTCCCAAACTTCATATTCTCATAACAACTGATGACCCTCTACATCAACCTACATCAACCTTTGTTGATTTATTACAGAATTATGGCCCTTTGTTTGACTTGGAATAAAAAAAGTGTGGGTTGTTCATCACCTTCAGTGATAGTTCTAGTTTAAAAACTCACGGCGTCTCGGTAATTTTTCTACATCATTGACGTTTAAATAGGAATTATTAGAAAAGTTTAAAACAAAATATGTTTACATATTACTAACTGTGTTAATAATACTGCACAATACTGCACCAATAATGTATTTAAACATTTGGTAGACTACTATTTAATTATATGCAAGCAGGTTTAAAGTCCAAATATACTGTATAAACACACTGAGGTGCTAATTTTAATAAATTTGATAAAAACTGCAGTATTGCTGTGTGTCCCTTTCAAAATTAATTTTTGGCCTTAAAAACATAAACTCTATGAATAATACCTTTAATTTGTCTAATACAATATTTTCCATAGGTTCCCTTCTTAAAAAAAATCACAAGAAGACATAAACAGCTTCTGTTGATCTATAGCAGATTTTGATTATCCACAATTGTCAGATTGTAACCTCCCTTCGAAGTTATCAGATTACTACCTGGCAAAAATGGAATATTTTGTTCTCAATTAAGTGTGCTTACAACATCAAAAATTGTTTTATTAAAACTTTGATTAAGCTGTTATACTCACTTAAAAACTGGCCTATGGAAATATCAAACTCTCCACAGTGGTTACTTCCCCTTTCTGTTACAGTAATCACTGCCACCACACACATTTATAGCTAAGTTTAATTTTTTGGTTAAATATTTTTCAGGCCAATATTTCAACTTGCTTTGTTCATAATATAGGAAAATAGTGTGAAAAACGGTATCTGGGTACAAAAAGTTCATTTATATAATAAAAAAATCAATTTTAGCAAACATGCACACTGGTTACTAAGTTAAAGTATTTGTAAACAAACATTTATTCAATTGAGAACATTACAGAAGCTGTGCGTACATTTAATAAAGAGATTACACCCAAGCCAGAACCAGGTTGAATGTTTTCAACATCTTCTTGAAGGTGATGATCGATGTTATTGTCAATTACCTGTTGGTTACGGCAAGAGTTTGCTATACCAAGTTTTACCTAGCGTATCGCCATTTTTAGCTCTACTGGCCAAAGGCCAGGCGAGCTTATGGGATAACTTTTCGTCCGTCGTCTGTCTGTCCATCTGTTAGAAATTTTATAAAATCGACATCTCCGAAACTGCTTGAAGGATTTTTATGAAACTTCATCACAACGTTACTTGGGAGGGCCCCTCTCAGATTTATGTTTTTTGGCCGCCAGTCATCCAAGATGGCTGCCATGGCTAAAACTAGGTCAAATTTAAGGAAATTTCAAACGACATCTCTGAAACCACTTATTCTATTATTGTGAAATACCATAAACATGATCCTTGGGCTCTATCAATTTTTTGTTTTTCGTTATCGTCGAATAACAAAAATGGCCGTCATGGTGACTCAAATATTACAGTAAGTTATATAGGAAAAGGCTAAAAATAACATCTTCTTTGAAACCGCTTGACGGATTTTGATGAAACTTAAATCACAATGATCTTTGGGATAGACCCTCTCAGATTTTTGTTTTTGCGGCCGCCAGTCATCCAAGATTCCCGCCATGTCTAAAACTAGGTCAAATTTCAAACGACATCTCCAAAACCACTTATTCCATTCTCGTGAAATATCATAAACATGTTCCTTGGGTTAGCCTCTATCAAGTTTGTGTTTTTTGTTATCGTCGAATAATCAAAATGGCCGCAACGGCGATCCAAAGTTTACATACAGTTATATAGGAAAAGGCTAAAAATAACATCTTTTCTGAAACCATTTGAAGGATTTTGAATAAAATTCATTACAATGATCTTTAGGATAGTCCCCCTCAAAATTGTGTTTTCGCGGCTGCCAGTCTAAAATTAGTCGAATTTAAGGAAATTTCAAACAACATCTCCTCCGAAACCACTTATTCCATTCTTGTGAAATATCATAAACATGTTCCTTGGGTTAGCCTCTTAGCAAGTTTGTGTTTTTCGTTATCTTCGATTAATCAAAATGGCTCCACAGCGACCCAAAGTTTACATAAGAGTTATATAGGAAAACGTTCAAAATGACATCTTCTCTGAAACCGCTTGAAGGATTTTGATGAAACTTAGTCACAATGATCTTTGGGTTAGTCCCCCTCAGATTTGTGTTTTTCGGGCCTCCAGTCATCCATGATGGCCACCATGGCTAAACTTAGGTCAAATTTAAGGACATTTATCAAACGACATATTACCACTTATTCCATTCTAGTTAAATATCATATACATGTTCCTGTTGTTGGCCTCTATCAAGTGTGTGTTTTTCGTTGTTGTCAAATATTCAAAATGACCGCCACGATAACCCAAAGTTTACATAGAGTTATATATATGAAACATGTTTCTTGGGTTGGCCTCTATCATGTTTATATTTTTGAATCACATCATACCAGTAGAGCATCTACAGGCCCACTTGGGCCTCTTGTTTTGTAATCACATGGCCTCAGCTATCGTCACGTGATTTGTGTGGTGGCAGGGATTAGTGGCTACAATATCCCTGCGCGGAGGTTGTGGAAATACCAGCTTTAACAATGGCTACTTTTTAGTTTTGCTCAGTATGTAATAATACTGCAATCCTCTGGTATTTGCGCGGTTATTTAATACCCAGATTGGAGTTTTCAACTCTTGTTTTATCTCTATTTTCAGTTTCCTAGCCTGAGTGATCAGTGTCAGCTTTATAAAGTTCTTCAAGGTTATCAGTCTCTAGGTGGTTACCATAGCAACCATCATGGAGGAGGTCAACTTTGGAGGGTTGACAAAGTCTAAAGGCAGCACAGACCTCGAGGCCTTGGTTGTATTAGAATTTGCAGTAAACACGAAACAGGCGGCCATTGAATGGATGATCGCAAAATTGCAGGCGTCGAGAGAGAATAATGGCGCTGAGCTTACCATTACTGCTATGGTCATGCAACATAATCAGGTACAATTAAGGACTTTTTTCTTGAACATAGTAACCAATGTTTCTGCCAAATGTCATTGAATAGTTGAATATTATTACCTATGGAATAGACAGTCTCGAAAAACAATGTTTCTGTCAAGTTTCATGGACTTGTGGCAATGATTGAATGTTAACCTTATTCTGTGGTGCAGTAGTAACAAAAGGTCATGTATATATGCGTATAGTGATTGGCCACTGAGATGGAGAAAACATAAATATCACACCTATCATCGTCGGATACTCGCTTGTGATTCGTTCCGTTACTCTCCACTATCACAGTGGAGAGTAACAAAACGAATCACACGGGGGTATCCGACACACCTATTGGAGAGAGAGTTGAGTTGTCTAGTTTTACTACTGATCACAGATCAGCAGAGCTTATACCATGGTGCGGCATCCGTCATGTGTCCGTCTGTCTGTGTACTCCTCTGAAACTACTGGATGAATTTTCATGACACCTTACAGGAATGTTGCCCATAATGTCTAGTTGAACCATGAAAAAAGTCACATTGATGTGAAATCAAAGATGGTCACCAAAGATAAAAATAGATTTTTAAAAAACAAGATTGTAGGGACTACTTCTTGAAAACTATAAGTGATATTGATATGGGACTTTTTCTAAAATGATCAGCATGACATGATGTTGGTCTTTGAAAATCGTTTTGATTCGACGTTAAACATGGCTGCGAGAGACCATCTTTGTTTACATAGAGTTATATAGGCAAACCTTGTGGTGACTACCGGTACTCCTCTGAGACTACTTGATGGATTTTCATGAAACATTACAGGAATGTTTTTCTTGATGTCTGGTTGGTCCTAAGTAAACTTCATGTCGGCCTGAACTTCAAGCTGGCCCCCACAGCTAAAAGTAGACTTTACAAATACAACTTTGTGGTTACCATGTGTTATTGATTGGTACCTTTACCAAAATGGCTGGCATAGCATGAAGTTGGTCCTAAACATCAGTGTCTATTCTAGAATTCGAAAAGTAGGCAGAAGTTGAAAAATAGGGGGGATTTTAAAAAGCAGGGGGGAATATGTGAAAACACATAAACTGACAGATACCTTTTAAATTTGCCATACATGTGAATGTAAACAACAATTTTACAAATTTTAAAACGAACGAAAATAATGTCTGCAACCGCAAGGCAAAACAAGCATGTCCTGAACTTATTTTCGTCTAAATTATTCCATACAATCTGAAATCGAGTGACGTCAGCACGCCAAGTGATACCTAGCGCCACATAACCCGGGAATACACAAATAACAGTAACTCCGCTACGATTAACATGCTTAGTCTATAGATCATCTGTGACGCTTGTTTTCAAGACAAACGTTTGTATTTACAATCAAGCATTCAATATGATCAAGACTAGCTCTGACAAACAATAATCAGAATTTGTCTCCATTTAGTTAAAATTTACGGATTACGATGTCGCATGCATATTTATCACAAATTGAATTATTTTTTCTACGTTTGTACGCGTGATCGGCGCGCATTAGGTTTTAAAAACAGCTTGATCTCATAAAAAATGCGTCCTAGAATAGACACTGGAACATATTTGTTTTATTTGACATCAAACATGGCCACCACCAGCCATCTTTGTTTGGAGGATTTTCATGAAACTTTACAGAATTGTTACTCTTGTTACAAAAATGATTTGCATTTGAGAAATATTCAAAATAAAATGTATTTACTCTGACAACTGTAAAGGCTGCTTGGACTTCAAACATGTCTCCTCCAAACATGGCCACAAAAAATCTTGTATTGTTCAATGATTAACAAACACTGTCCTTTCAAATAATGACATACATAATTATTATAAAAAGTTATTGTATCGTTTGCAAGATCTAGCTGTTCAGATCTTCAGGAGAGCGTTTCAAGGTCATGGACCTCTTGTTGTTGGTTTAGATCAATCTGTCCCAGTCATAGGACGGTGACAACCTACATGAGGCGCAGTGACCTGAGAATTCAAACTATTGTTGAGGGTTTCAAAACATTACTTAGTTATTCAGAGCTTCCCCAGAGAGTGTGCGGTTATTTATTGCGGATAGGGTCTGTGGGAGGAGGTTGGAAGGATACAAAATGAATATGATATGCCCCTACTCTTACTATTGAATTTCCATGTTAATGTCCCCATACAACAGACGAAGAAATGGGATCAATTGCCTAGTCTTAGGTTTGTGACAAGTAGAATGTTCCCTGGTAGCATGCTAGAATATATCCCTAAGACAGAACCATCCAAAGTGTTCTGAGACAAAATCCTCCAAATATTCTCTTAATATCCATCTTGTTTCAGGACTTTTTTAACCTATTTAAGAGGGCTGAAATTCGGCCTCTTCCCAATTGCAAAAACCTCAATATTTTCCCAATTCTGGGTAAGGGGGCTGGCATGGCGCAGTCGGTAGTGCGGCGGATTTGTAACCGGAGGCCCCGGGTTCAATCCTCCGTGGTGCCACTGAGTTTCGTCGATGTGTTCTTGGGCAAGACACTTTCCCTTAGCCTTGTCCGTCGGATGGGGACGTAAACCGGGCGGTCCCGTGTATCGGTCTATCCTCCGAGCATGTTAAAGAACCATAGGAATCTATTCGATAATAAGAGTAGGGCACGGTTCCCGGATTCCTATGTATCCTTCCCCTCTCTCTGGGGCGGCTCTAAATAACCTATACTATGTTGATGAACGGTTAAACAACATACAATTCAATTCATTTCTGGGTAAAAAAAATCAAAATCCTAGTTTAAAGTGACAAAATTCCCATTGTTAAAGTCATTGCTTAATTAATAAAATACCTAAAGCATGCATTTTAATAAAAGTTTTCTCTTAAACAACCTTCCACGAAATACTGAAATCGCATTTTTTTCTCCAATTTTGACCATCTTGAGCTTCTTTTTCCCAAAATCAGCAGGTCTAGGCCCTTTTCCCAATTTTCTCGAAAAAAACCCTGCTGCTTAGGTATTTTTCTCTTAGATAAATTAGAGCCTATTTCCTGTATTTCACTCTTTGACGTGATATTTCTTTCATGAAACTGCTTTTATAATAGTGCCATAAAACATGGTTACCATTGTAATGACTATTTTGTTGTTTCAGGGGGAAAATGTAAGTATATGACACCGTAATCATATCTTGTAATGGAAATCCTACACCGTGTTCTGTATATAGAAAACATAGAAACAATTTTATATCGACCAAGACTACGATGTTTATTAAAATCATTCATTCTGTTGGCAAATTGCAGTCACAGGTGTTTGGCACTTGATTTGATACAAACTTCAGTTTTCCATACTGGAACGTGCTTGATGTCGAAGCATTTTTGTTATGAAACTTGTTATAAATCAGATGAAAAAATGTTATTGTCAATAACTTTTTTATCACAATACTCCAAAGGCTTAGAGGTTATAAATAGTATTGTTTTTTTATGAAACATTTACATAAGTCTAGTAAAAAATTACTTTTTTAGTAAAAATCAGAATATCTCAATTAACAGATATCATTTTTCAAGATATGAGTACTCGTCTACTAGTTGGATATTTAATGCATGCAGAAGTATGCTGCACTGTACCCCATTGTAGTCTAAGCAGTCGTCACAAATTGTTAACAAAAGTATCCTATAGAAATTACAGTATTCATACTTTTAATATCATAAATATGATTTATTTTTATTATGTTGTAAATGAATATTTTGTAGTTAGTTTTAGTTTGCTTGTCTCACAGACCTTATAAGAAGAATTATGTCTGTACCTAACAATAATTAGGGATGGTCCTTGACTCTGTTATAAGAAGCACCCTACTTAAAAACTGGTGCTCAGGCTGGTTGTATTAATATTCGTGATACTTTTCCTTAAAATAGGTGCTCAGACTGGTTGTATAAATATTCTTAATACTGGTGCTCAGACTTGTTGTATAAATATTCTTGATAATTTCCCCTTAAAACTGGTGCTCAGACGGTGTGTATAAATATTCTTGATAAGTTTCCCTTAAAACTGAGAGCTCAGACGGTTGTATAAATATTCTTGATAATTTCCCTTAAAACTGAGAGCTCAGACATGTTGTATAAATATTCTTGAGATAATTTCACTTAAAACTGGAGCTCAGACGGGTTGTATAAATATTCTTGATAATTTCCCTTAAAACTGAGCTCAGACGGGTCTGTATAAATATTCTTGATAATTTCCCTTAAAACTGGAGCTCAGACGAGGTTGTATAAATATTCTTGATAATTTCCCTGTAAACTGGAGCTCAGACGGTTGTATAAATTTCTTGATAATGTTCCCTTAAAACTGGAGCTCAGACTGGTCTGTATAAATATTCTTGAATAATTTCCCTTAAAACTGTGCTCAGACGAGGTTGTATTAAATATTCTTGATATTTCCCTTAAAACTGGTGCTCAGACGGGTTGTATAAATATTCTTGATAATTGCCTTTAAAACTGGTGCTCAGGACTGGTTGTATAAATATTCTGATAATTTCCCTTAAAATTGGAGCTCAGACTGGTTGTATAAATTATTCTTGATAATTCCCTTAAAACTGGAGCTCAGACTGGTTGTATAAAGTATTCTTGATAATTTCCCTTAAAACTGGTGCTCAGACGGTGTTGTATAATATTCTTGATAATTTCCTTTAAAACTGGTGCTCAGACTGGTTGTATAAATATTCTTGATAATTCCCTTAAAACTGGAGCTCAGACTGGTTGTATAAATATTCTTGATAATTTTCCCTAAAACTGGTGCTCAGACGAGGTGGTATAAATATTCTTGATAATTCCTTTAAAACTGTGTGCTCAGCAGACTGGTTGTATAAATATTCTTGATATTCCCCTTAAAACTGGAGCTCAGACTGGGTGTATATAATATTCTTGATAATTTCCCTTAAAACTGGTGCTCAGACTGGTTTGTATGAATATTCTTGATAATTTCTCTTAAAACTGGTTGAGCACCTTAAACCGGTTGAGCACCTTAAGACTGGTTGAGCACCAGTTTTCTAAGGAAATTATCAAGAATATTAATATTCTTAAAACTGGTGCTATTGGTAGTATTAATATTGTATGAACTGTTTTATATTGCATCCCAGGGTCAGCATAGAAAACTTTAACTCTGTTTATACCAAGAGCAATGGATTCTAAGTATCCGTGAAACTAACAAAATATGTAGCATGTCTGAGTATGCTTTAATGACATAATGCTTTAGGGAAGTAGGTTGAGTTTTGGCCAAATTTCACCATACTGTCTTATGCTGGCACGGCAAATATATATAATAAAATTCCATATTAACGTAGTACGTACAAAATACACTAATACCGTTCATTTATGATGTTTTATTACTGGTGTGGCAGCACTGCACACAAAGATTATAGTCTCGGAATGGGCAATATTGGTATTGCTTGTCCCGGTGTCCAGCATTGTCACTATGATAGTCTTGTTCGTAGGGAGTCAACCCAGAGTTTGTGCATTGCTATGGAATTGCACCACGGCATAATGCAGCATACACTTTCAGTCAAATATGTTTCTTATATGCGTTTTAATTTGATGAAACACAGCTGTGTACTGACCTACTGCTGCACAAACTGGTTTTTGTCCGATCCAATAAGCTGTTACTAGTATCTCAGTTATAATCATGATGTTTAAACTCAATGCGAACAGCAAAATCAGTGTCACCTCTCATTAATTGAAACTGATAAATAACAAATACTCATATCATTATAGTTAAAATTTTATTAATAAGGATTTAATTCAATATTTTGATCTTTTTATTGAGGTACGAAAAGCCATTTGTGGTGATTTAAAGCTATCAGGAAGCTCTACAGGCTTCACAAACTTTAAACTATTCAAATGTTTTTCATACCCCAATGAAAGATCAAAATTCATATGTCAGTCCTTAAGTAGTTTCCCCACCCACAAACATACACACCATCCATCCTCTGTTTAATGGCCCTTTTAGAATGTGACCCTGTTTGAGTTTTTGACGTGTGTTTGAATGTATCTGGTGACCTCGGTTTTTATTGATAATTGCTGTTTCTCTACACTTTTTGAGGTGGGAAAGCCTTTCTGAGATTACAGATTCTGTTGCCTTGAAACTATCCAAACTAGATGTGCCAGTTTTTATTGTTAAAGGGCGGGGTACATCAGCCGAGTTCATGCGGATCTAAGGAGCCTTCCTTCAAATTTACAAATAAATGATATTTTCCTATTCTAAAGAATTTAAGCCTAGAATCATCAAATGACCTGTTGTTTAATAAGGAAAATCCATTTTGCACAAGTATTGTGCTATCCTGGGTACGCACCAGGTTTAATTTAAGCAATTTTATCTCTTAATTTCATTCAAAATCTAATGTGAATTCAAATTTTAGATCCAAAACAACACCACATTTTGAATGATATGACATTTTTCGTCGTGAATTACAACATTTTTTAAATTTCGATATTTCTAGACAGTTTAAAGCCCGATAGAGCCCACCATTAAATATTACATGTTTTTTGTGTAAATAATTCTTAGTACTAGAATACAATTAGTATGGCTTGATTAATATTTTGGTGCAGAATTAAAAATGCAGCGCTTGCAGTACAAAAATCTGA
>JAWPHD010025009.1:0-17515 GCA_037043455.1 Cyrtodaria siliqua | reverse complement strand
ATACAAGGGGAAATTGACGTATTCTCTTATAAATACAATGCACTTTTTACAAAACAGTAATATATGTGTAAAAAGAAACAACTGTGATAAGTCAATGAATAATTACTGATATAGGTGTTTTTTTTACAAGCCAATAATCTATTCATTTTAAACGGTAGAACGATCGGTGATTTAAACGGGTGTACGACATCAAATGGTATAAGCATTATTGATTATTTTGTGTGCAGTGCTAGCCTCTTTCGCTCAATCGAATTTTCGAACGTTATTGATTACTGCCCAATGCTTTTTGATGTACATTGTCCAGTCAACCTAAATTTTAGATTTAATTTTGAAATAAAAAATTTCACAGAATATAAAATGAAAATATCATTAAAATGTGGGATTGAGTCAAACAATTTTATAACAAATATCGATCATGATAAACTTGACGATTTATTTAACACGCTATGTGATTTCGAAGTTAAAGGGGAAGTAACTCAGTCAGAAATGAATCACTCTGTTGATAAAATCTGTTTAAAAGTTGTGCATTCCGCACATTTGGTAATCGGCAATGATAACGAAAAGATCACCGTATGAAGAAGAAAAGTTACCGTCTTGGGTTGGAAATAATGCAAAAAAGCACGCAAGAGGTTCAGTATAAATTAAAATTTCAGCATAAATTACGTAGATTAGAAATTAATAAAAACCAGATATGAAAAAAGGTAAAATTTATAAAGCGACACTTCACAAGTACAATATCGAATTCAAAAACAAAAATATCATAACATTAAAAAAGCTTCTAAACAGCAAACAAACAAACAGTGAAAATGCGAAATTAAACGAATTATATTAGCATTTCAAAGCAGTGAATTTTGATGCTTCAGTGAGTGAGTGCGTGCGTGCGTGCGTGCGTGCGTGCTTGGACATATATGCAGAACAAACAGCAGTTTTAACAATAAAAAGACAACTCATTCATGGAATTGATATCCCCACCCCTTTTAAAAACGAGCAAGGCAAAGGAAAATTGAGATTACATAAAATGACCCCAAAATATAACCTTTCGGGGATATTTTTATTTACACTGTCCCGTTTTATTGGGATAAACATAGGGTAAGTGTGAGGTTTGGTGCACACTAAATCCTAGTTTAAACCCATAGCGGAATGTATTACCACTGACCGTTCCAAGGCCGTAGCCCTTTTGTCAACCCTTTAATGTTTGTGGTGTTATGTATTATCTTGGAAGAGAGCAATACTTCTTGTACAAACGCTCATCAAACAACTACTTTTATACAAAAAGAGATGAATGTTTGACGACTGAAGGCACCGCTGGATTTGTTACAGTCAAATGAAAAGCCGTAGTGTTATCTCGGTTACATATGCTGACACTAGATATAGTTTGCATTTGCGCATGCGTAGTCAGACAGATGTTCTTGGTGGAGATATATTGTAGTTATAATATAAAATAGAGAGCGATAAACATATAAACACTTATGACATATATGAAATGTCTAACTGTATATTAGGCACGTTATAGGGTGACAGCTTAGTACATGCACTTTTTAAAAAGGTAATGAAATGTTCGGAGAAATAACAAAACAGCTTGTCTACATTACAGAATCAACAGGGATTACTGAAGTGCACTTCACAATTGCTATTTAGACATCGGAGGACACTATGTCGAATAATAAGCATGTCTATGTAATGTCTCATTTGTGTATTTCTCGTTGTCTGACTTAAATGTGTATAGTAGGTTGTATGTTGTTGTTATAATTTTCGTACAGCAAATAGAAAATTGATTGGTTATATACCGGGCATTTTGTGTGAATTACCACGCGTATTAATTCTTTATGATCCTTTGATATAATATCAAGCTTTTTTTTCCCAAATTTCTACTTAACTTAACAACAGCACCTTAACTTAAAAGGAGCACCGCCTAGTGTGGCATTTACGCCCGTCGTTCGCAATGTTAAAGGAGCCCTTTAATACCCTTATAACTTATATTTATTTGATAGATCTATTTGTATAAAAACTATTGATATATTTCCACGATTAAAATCACAACCGAAACACGTTATTATTACGTTTCCATATATCACACGGCACACCTTTACGGAAATCAACGGGAAAAAATCCGGAATATTACGAGTTTACCCGAAGTCCAACTTCGGCGATGACGTCACACAGATGCCCAGGGCGAACAGCGACTCGGATGTTTCAGTTTCTGAGAGTGTACTTTTTTTTCAAGCTGATTAAAGTTATTATATCTAAAAAAAAATCAATAAATGCTTATCCGATCTGATTATGATTTACATGATCAGATTATTGCTTGCTAATTTCACTAATGTCTTATAAATCAATATATTTTTTTAATAATTGAAGTACATGAACCTCTAGGCCAAATTGTTGGAAACAGCCAGAACAAAGTCATTTTATGACACTGTGTATTCGGTAACAAGTGAAAGAAGGGTTTATGATCCTGGCCATATCCTGTTATCACCTTTCTGTAACACGGTCAGTTAGTTTTATGACACTGCATATTCTAGATTGAGTGGCCAGTAAGGGTTTTATGGCATTTATGGTATTTTGCAGTACTTAGCTACTTTTAGCCAGCTTATATGGCATCAAAGAGTTTTATCACCATGTGTATTTCACCATCAGTGGTGTTGAATTCAGTGCTGTATGGAACAAAGCATAATTAGGTCAATATAACTTTATAGAGCTCTCATTTATAAAAAAGAGGCTACTACATAAGAAAAATGGCGATGGGAATATAAACCTTATAATTAGACATAATATTATATACCAAATGAAATTATATATGTGGCTCATTACCTGCTCAAACAAATAGGGTAGATAAGTAGTGAGAATTATCTTTTTCTTCACTCATTATTTTGTAACCTGATAAACTAACTTCAAACATATATTTGTTGATATCATCATATATTACAGGATACAGAAATTAGATTTGGCATAAAATGTTTGAGATCAGCCCTTAAAAACGGGGTTGGTCAGAAACCGGAACATAATTTTATTGGGCCATTTTTTTTATATAAATAATTAAAAAAAATAAAATATTGGGGTAAATATGTGAGGTCTTATTAACATGCTTGAAAAAAGGTAATATATGCTTTGAATTAGCAATACCTGTAGCCCGATTTATTACTTAGGCCAAAAAAAATAAAACATGTGTTTCCGGTGGCCCGACCGAACTTATTTTTAAGGGACCGACCCTAAAACTTTTCATGAAAAAAATAATTATAAAAAAAAAAAAAAAAAAAAAAATGTTCTGAACAATGATTTATCACAATATATCGAGGTAAACTGACATCACAGAGAAACTTTCAGCTTTATCATCAACATGTATGGGGTTTATGAGATAAATGCATGTAGAATCTCACAATATCTTGCTCAAAAAAAAAAAGAAGAAAAAAAAAGAAATTCCTACCTACCGACCCTAATTTCTTAGAGCATGCAGTAGGAAACACATCTTTTTTTTTCTTTTTGGCCTTATGATAAAAATAGAGAATTCTGGAGAAGAACTTGGACAGAACATGGAATGGTGATATTTATATAACTCTTACCCTTAGACCTTCGAATGACAATTATGCGATCAATGTGTACATTTGTCTAATTCCCACTGTGTATGCTAGCCGCCACCTGAGTGGGGTAAAACGTTGATAGGCGCATAATAAGTGATATGTTAATAAACACAAAAACAAAGACAAACTATGAAAGTATGCAATCGGTTAGTCTCATTTATTTGACATCTGGGTTTGTTACAAAAGGACGTTTACATATGCATCATGTGACTTGCGTTCGACCAAAAAACGTGTGGACAATTTTCAGACCGTGTGTAAACGTTTCTTGTAAGACGTCACTGCACTGACACCTGTATTTTGCCGTTCAAACAATGCATAGTACCTAGATAATAGATTTAAACCAATGTATTTCATATCACAATTATTTTTTTTGATTATCATTTTAGTGTGAAATGGATAACAAATGATCATTTTAGGTAAGTTGTACACTTATAAAATCAGTGTATCAGTTTATGTCTAGGGCAGTATCATCCCTTATTTTTTAATAGTTTTAACTTGATATATTTACATTAATTTGTAAGTAATCCTTCATTTCTTCATCTTTCATCAGTTTTTGCGCACAATATGACCTATTTATGTGTCGACGTGCCGTAAAAAACCATTCATTACATTATTTTTAATTACTACTTCATTCTTTCATGACTCATCGTTTTTTTGCGCACAATATGACCTATTTATGTGTCGACGTGCCATAAAACACCATTCATTCATTCATTCATGTCTAGGGCAGAGAATCTCTACGGAAAGTCCACACATTAAAAAGTCAAACATGTATGCATGTCGGAGGACGGTTCATTTCAAAAATCGTCTTGCCGTTCGTAGACATGTTTTTAATCCACTTGCCAATGGTCAGAGAAAACGTTAAGCCACGGCTTCATGTTACAGGAGAGCAAATCCCTGAACTTCTGTGATGCAACACGCTTTTCTCAGAAATGAGTCTGCAGTCAATAAACAGTTTCATCCCTATGTATTTCATACTTTCGGTGACAGTTGCCTTTTATGCTTCAAGAAAGTATGATCTAAGTTATCTCAATAAAATATGTGTCGTCAATCTGTCAGATATGGCGCGGTACTTTGTGTGACGTCACACACCGGAAATCAGCGGAAATAAACCCGAGGCGAATACGGATATTGTATCGGTCAACAGGTGATTTTTTACCTGTCGATAAAAAGCACGGAAAGCGATATATCACCAAAACATGAGTTGCAATGTGTTTATATAGTGTTCAGTAATAAATATAAACAAGAAACAAGAGGTATAAAAGGGCTCCTTTAAGCTCCAGCTTAATCCTTTTGAAAACGAAATAAAACAATAAAATATGAATCAGAGAATTATGACCCTTTATAAGATGTATTCAATGGATCATGTTGACAATGTGCGAAGTTCACTTAATATTTTGACAGTTATTAGTTACAATCACTTGTAAAAGGCAAGATTAACTTTCAGGTAAAACCCTTTTTTTTCAAGGGGGAACTTTAAAAACATGAACTAGAGATGTATGGGCCTTTATCAGATGTATGTATTGGATAATGATGTAGATATTTACAAAATGTCGTTCTTGTATATCTTATACTTTGAAAGATATTAGCCACAATCTGTTTGCATGTAAAAGTTAGCGGACAGTTTGACGGAGAACGCCATAATATAATACGTCCCTACAGGCGTATACAAATATACATTCGCGTATAAAGTCCACAATCTCTGATAAAAAATAACAGACCATGTTCTAGTAAATAAGTCAGTTTCCCTGTTGTGACACTGGACAGTCTATTACTTGTATAGCATACATGTGTAGTTGAAAACGTGCAGGAGAAGAATGTAACTAAGGAAAACATCTAAATATGTATGTTGTACAGCGGAAAGAACGGTTTCTACTTCAAAACATAACTAGATACAGACACATTGAGACAAGACTCGGACCGATGTATTGTTTTTCCTTGGTAGTGTAAGTATTAAACATATACTGCGGTAGTGCAACAAGCAAAACGTAAATATCAATCATAAGGTAAATTAAGATAAGTTTTAATTTTAAACTTTATATAACAAAATGAATGCCTAATCGTATTAAAACAAACTTTCTTTTTCTTGCTACCTTTACGTAATCTAGTTCTTCTACAACTTTTTTCCATGTGTTCTTATATAAAAATAATAATATATTAGCGGTTTTCAAAGGCATCCAATCTTTAATTGATGCACTGGATTAGTTTAGTAAATATCGAATGGTGCACAATGCAGGTGCTAGAGTGTTGAAAATGCAAAATAAAGCATTTTTTATTAAATAAAGTGTCATAACTCTGATGTTTATTATCCTATAACATTGTTTTCAAACTACTCCGAGATTTCATCGATATTCAGACTCTGGCCAAATTTGGTAAATACAGGATGGTAAATGAAGATACTGGAGCGTTGACACCATAAACCAAACTGACAGGCGACGGACAACTGTCGATAGTATAAGGCCAAGTAGAGTCAAATATATTTCAAATGACTGATTTGGTAAGGTTATTTTCAAGTTTCACAAAAACAGGATGGGTTGCAAATTGTATATGAAGTTTGAAACAGTTGTATGCACTAGTACAAAGCTATAAGGAACTTCGACGCAGCTTTTAAACTAAAATTTGGCCAAATACACGCTCATTGGGATATACAAATAGACATAATAAGCTTTTGATATGTTGCTAACAAAATATGTAAGCCTACCGACTTTAAATTAATTTTGAGTATAATTAATATAGCAATGAAATATCGCTTTTACTTAATATCTCAATTTCCAGAAATCGGACAATTATAGTTAGGTCTTCATTTCTAAGAAATCTGACATAATCTTAATTTCATATTTAATTTGGAGCATAAGATACTATATAAGAAATTTACAAATTAACTTATGTAAGACTCATAAATAAAAAGACTCTTAAACTCCTTAAGAAGTATTCTTACCAATGTACATATTAAATATGTAGTATAATCAACTACCGATTTGTATCAGATTAAAACATAAGTTGATTTCCATGTAGAGGGGCCCCTTTACACAGGAGGACAAAACTCATTTTATAAATGTGCCTCGAGTCCCTAAATGATCAGACCAAATTAGAATCAAATACATCCAAATATGCACAAAATATTTGTTGTGTTTTTACCTGATTTCCATCTATGGGGCCCTCGAGGATGGAGCCAACATATGTATCTACAAATCTTTAACTAAGACATACACCAAACATGAACTTGAAATCTTAAAAGGTACTGAAGGAATTAACGTCACAAGCCCGAAACTTGTAGTAGTAAATGTGTACCCCAGTAGAGGGGCCCCTTAATGCTGGCGGTCATTTATATATGCTGTGCATCGAGTCCCTTAATGACCATACACAACTAGAATAGAAACCACATCGAAACAAGATGAGTAATATTTTGTGAATTTTAACCCGATTACCGACCGCCCCCGGGGGGCCCCAGTGGGCCCCAGTGGGCAGATCTAAAATTCGAGACAATATTGCACATTTACACACCCTAACTAAGATATAAACCACACTCCTTGAATGCTACTTTCCCTGTCCGATCTTTTTATATTTATTTATACTGCACAATAGTGTTGTTTGTGCCGTGTGGCGACCGTAAACAGTCTCCCCGTACATCCAATCAGTATTGTTATTTTTACATCCTACAGGGATTGTATGACATTCAGTGATCCAGTTTTTCCTTAAACACGTGTGTTTCAACCGCTTTGAGGTTTTGTGCTCATCGACAGTTTGGCCTATTTTTTAGGGTTTTCCTTAACTTTCGTCATTATCTTGTATTAGACACTGACGTCGAGTTTTGTACCTCTTTTAACAGTCCGTTAGTTTACTAATATTTTTTCTTATGGATATTTGATACGATTCTATTTCGTATCTCTAATAAATACTATTTGGCACTTATTTAGCTTTTCACAGAATGGTAATTACTCTCCATAAAAAACAATTATGAGTCTTTAAGTTAAAACTTTTAAAATAAATCTTTCACCTCTTCGGTGACACTCTGCGTCATCAATACAAATTCCACAAAATAACTCTTCATTTCTTAGAACTAAGCCATATGCGCGCCTTACACCTTTACATCTTCATTCGGCAACCTCGTTTCATGTTCCTTCTAATAATATTACTAGGATTTTTAATAATGGCTCAAAACTTTCCGTAACTCCTCTAGAATCACCTGTTTTGAGGAAATACCACATAAAGTCTCCTTTCAGAAATCATTTAGTTTATTCAAGACGCAGGGTGTTTCCCTCTATTAATAAGTGCAATGCTTATTTATCTTGCAAATGCACCATTAAATCAGCTGTTAATGGTAGATCGTTTAATTTATGTCTAACTTCAAATGTTGATTGACGTACAACTCATTTCATTTATGTTCTGACTTGAAATGCACCACGTTGCGGTATACAATATGTTGGACAAACAGGTCGACCCTTAAAACTTCGATTTCGTGAACACAAATATAATGCAAGTAATCCTAAAAAGTTAAAAAAATACTTGTACCAACAATTTCTTCAGTCAGGACATAATTTTAATAACGTAACTGTTTAACCGGTTTAATTTTATTTTTTGATAATGATGCTACTAAAAGCTTCAAAATAAAAGCTAGACATATTGCAGAACTTAAGTGGATGAAAAACTTACAGACGCCTTATTGCCTTAATGACAATATTTATCAAGAAGGAAATATTTCTGAAGATCCTAATATTGACATTTTTTTTATATTTTCTATTCGAAAGCGTAAATCGAGGTCTCATGGTTTTAGGCGTAATGGTAACATTAAACGTAAGTCGCGTGTAATTATTTCTGTCGCTGATTTACATACTATTTTTAAACAGGCTGGAAAGCACTCTATGCTTTCACGGCTTACCTCTTTGTCCATGTCTTCGCTAAAGCCGACACAATTTGCATTCGTACAGATCCCTTGTATAACACTGCTTCCATAGTTCAAAGCTACACACAACATGTTCTCCGTCCTCATATTGACAAGGAGTCTGATCACGTCAGGCATTTTCTAAAACTACTATACATTAATAAAGGTATTGATTTCATTGACATGCCTAGTATTTTTCGAGATACTCATGTAGTCAAAATATTTCAAAAATTCCGAAAGTCCTGTAATTTGTTATAAGTATAAAAAGCCTATTAGAAATATTATTTTCAACTACAACAAAATAGTTTCTGACCTTGATATAGTACATAATACTCCTAAGGAATGTGAATGCAACGCATCAAAATGTTGCTATGCTCCAGCAGGTCATGTCATCACTGGTAATTTTGATATTGTTGATGAACGTATTCGGCATTTGTTTTCGAAACGTCCTAAATATAGATTACCTTCAACTATTGATTTTAATGCCTGTCGCGCCCAGATCGCCTATTTCATTGAAGATTTTAGTATAACATGGTGTCGTAGAGAACATGCGACCCAAACTCGCTTTCTACTTGGAAAAAGTCAATTCTTAAAATTATAGATACACGTATTAACTTTTATAATGCTAACACCTATTTACTTCCTCCGAGACCTAGGTTTTCCTTTCGTAATTTAAAATCTGGAATTCAGGAATTTCATAATAAATTTGTTTTAGTTCCTGCAGATAAAGCAGCTAATAATGTAATTATTGTTTGACGCCTACATTACGTCAATGTTTTATCTCCGGAACTCGGCAGCATCAATTCGTATA
The DNA here is from genome assembly GCA_037043455.1 of Cyrtodaria siliqua. Taxonomy (NCBI): domain Eukaryota; kingdom Metazoa; phylum Mollusca; class Bivalvia; order Adapedonta; family Hiatellidae; genus Cyrtodaria; species Cyrtodaria siliqua. Next base: position 8,244 of record JAWPHD010025009.1, on the reverse strand, counting down.
CTCCAGTAGATTCTACTGAGGATGATGTTGTTTCCGCACATATCACTCGGTGCACTACTTTCAAGGCTGGTGTAAACTATGATCAAAATAAACTGCCTACTATGTACTGGATTCCTAAATTACATAAAAATCCGTATAAGGCTCGCTTTATTTCGAATTCTAGTGCCTGCACCACAACAAACATTTCCAATATTTTAACTTCTTGTCTAACTGCCGTTAAAGATCACGTTAAACTATATTGTGATAAAACTTATGAAAACTCTGGGATTAATTTATTTTGGTCTATAAAATATCAGGAGACGTTCTTGATAACATTTTCAATAAAGGTCAAGTTTTATCAATAAGCACGATATGTATGACTTCTCTACACTATATACACTATATACAATCTTACCACATCACATTAATAAAGACAACTAATTTCTCTTATTCAAAAAACAGTTTAGACAATTACACTATGTGGCCTTGCTATGAAGTTTGTGAAGCACTCATCTTCCGATTAGATAATATTTTCGTCAGGTATGGAACCACCGTTCATAGACAAATTGTTGGTATCCCTATGGGTAGGAACTGGGCACCATTTGTCGCAGATTTGTTTTTATTTTGCTATGAAAGAGATTTCATGCTGAGTTTTTCACCAGATACCCAGGCAGATGTTATTGGAGCTTTTAATGACACCTCTCGGTATCTGTATGTCATATTGAACATTGACAACCCTTTCTTTCCAACTATAGTTAATACTACTTATCCTAAAGAACTCCAGCTTAATAAAGCTAATATATCTGATAATAACGCTATCTTTTCTTGATTTAGATCTCTCGATTGAAAATGGTGAAATAATTACCAAAATATATGACAAGAGAGAAGATTTTAATTTTGACATTGTTAATTATCCCCACTTGGATGGGGATGTTCCCCGAGCAACTAATTATGGGGTGTGTGTGTCTCAACTTATTCGTTTTTCAAGAGCTTTACTCGAGTTGAGGAATTTAATATTCGTAATCTTTGTAAAAAGCTACTCAATCAGGGTTACCGTTACCATAAACTTCGTAAAACCGTTGCAAAATTGTATTATCGTAACCCTGATCTTCTTTCAAAAAAAAAGAGTAATTTAAGGACTCTTCAGCGACAATGACTATCACAACCTGACTTCTATGGTGATGTGATTTATAAACTTCGTAAGATTCTTGGTCATGATCACTTTCATACTATCTTTGTTAAACTTGTTAAATAGTTTATCAAAAGAGGTTATGACCCTATCATTTTGCAACGTACGGCATGCTTGGTGGTGGACCTTTTTACAGTTCACCACTTTGCTTTCCTTTTTAATTGTACGATGACCGTGGACCCTATGCTGACGCCTACCTAAAGCCCATTGGGACTGTGGCGTTTGATGTTTGTCTATGATATTTCTTGTCGTGCCCTTTATATTTTTTCTCTTGTTGCTCTGGCTTCTGCCAAGTCATTGAGTACCTTCATTGTGGCTTTCTAGGCTATTTTATGTATCATACTTACACGAGCATATTTGTGTTTTACTTATATTGCCTATTGATGCTGCCTTGTTGGTAAGAGATTAGATCATGTCGGGGATTTCTTTATTTACTCTGTCCTGTTTTAATGGGATGACAGTAGGGTAAGTGTGTGGTTTGGTGCACCCTAGAACCGGTTTAAACCCCCCGTGGCCTACTTTGCTACTGACCGTTCCAAGTCGGTAGCCATTATTGTCAATCTTTTGGTGTTTGTGATGTCTTTTGCATTTAAAATTACTTCTGCCTTCTTGTTTGTCTGTTTGCGTGTTTGTTTCTGTGTTTTGTGGTTGATTGTCCTCCTTGAATGCTACTTTCCCTGTCCGATCTTTTATATTTCTTGAGATCTCAAGGATATAGAAAGAGTAAGCGTCATAAGGCCGAGACGCTTTAATAGTAAATTACTGCAACATAAATGGTGGTGAAGACATGGTTACCGATTTGGAACGGTCAGTAGGCAATAAGGCATACAGGTTAGCTTGAATCTATTTCATGTGTACACAATCCTCGTTAGTATCCTATCTTCAGCTCCCAAATAGACTAAAGAGTGTAAACATAACTACATCCATCAAAAGGAATTATCTAACAATAAAGTCCAAATCCAGAGAAAATAACAAAATAAACACGAAGATGTTGTTGTAAAGCTATATAAAATACAAAATAAGAAACATCTTAGGATGTATCCAGAATTGTACTGAACAACCACAGCAGTTGCAGCCAAAGAAATATTAGTGCACATATACACATCTAAGAAACACCACACATGAACTTGATATCTCAAATGGTACAGAAGAAGCTAGCTTCACATGGCAGAAACTATGTAGTAGTTAATAACAGTAAGTTCCCCTGTAGAGGGACCGCTTTATGCAGGATGTCACAACCCGTTTTATATATGTTATTCCTCAAGTCCATTAATGGCCATACCAAATTTGAATCATAAACTTTGACATTTGAACGAGATATGCATTTCGTGTGGCTTTTGACCCGATTACCCCCTAGGGGACCCCAGTGGGTGAAACCAAAATCTGTGACATTATTGTGCATCTACACATCCTAAGAAAAACACCATACAAGAACTTTAAATATCAAAGTGTATAGAAGGAGCAAGTGTCATAAAGCCAAAACTATCAAATAGTAAATTACTGCAAAGTTGTATCCCTGTAGAGGGGCCCCTTTACACAGATGTACACAACTCACTTTGTAAATGTTGTGCCTTGAGTCCCTAAATGATCATACCATATTAGAATCAAATACATTTAAATATGGACAAGATATGCCATTAACTTTTTGTCGTGTTTTTTACCTGATTTCCATCTATGGAGCCGCCGAGGATGGAGCCAAAATATGAAACTTATTGCACATCTAGAAATCTTTAACTAAGAAATACACCAAACATGAACTTGAAATCTCAAAGGGTATAGAAGGCGGTCAAAACCAGTTTATATATGTACATCGAGTCCCTAAATGACCATACACAACTAGAAGCGAAACCATTCACATCTGGACAAGATGAGTAATATTTTGTGAATTTTGACCCGATTACCGCCCACAGGGGGCCCCAATGGGCAGAGCTAAAATCCGAGACATTATTGCACATTTACACATCCTAACTTAGAAATACACCACACGTGAACTTCAGATCTCAAAGGACATAGAAGTAATAAGCGCCAAAAGGCCGAAACACTGTAAGCTCCCCAAAATGTACCCCTGTAGAGGGGCCCCTATATGCCAAAACTCATTTTATATATGTTGTGCATTGAGTCCCTAAATGACCATAAAAAAATATAATCAAATCCATTCACATTTGGACAAGATATGTATTTTTTCTGATTTTTTACCTAATTACCAAAGGGGGCCCCAGTGGGCGAAGGCAAAATCTGACACCTTGCTGCACTCCATTGGGTCATACAATTTAAAGAAAACAGTTAGTCCCGCTGGTTCTCAATATAGCATATTGCATATTTAAGAAAATCAAGGGCCATAAGTCTGGTGTTACTGGCAGAACATGTTATTTTCATCAAAGCAAGGGCCATAAACTTGATGTTACTAATCCGATATGGCTGTTTTTCGAAATTGTTTAAGCTTTCATTGCTATTAACAATCTGTAAAAGTGTGGTAAAGATCAAATAATAAATGCAGGTGCTAGAGTGTTCACAAGGCAGACATTGCATTTTTTTAGCAAAGCAAGGTCCATAACTCCGGTGTTACTGATCCGACCTGACTAGTTGCCAAATTTTTCCTCGCTTTAATTGATATTAACAACCTGTACAAGCTTGGTAAATATCAAATAATAAATGAAGGTGCTAGAGTGTTCACAAGGAAGAAAATGGATTTGTTCATGGAAAAAATGGCCATAACTCTAGAGGTATTGATCCGATCTGGCTGATTTTCAAACTTGTCAGAGCTTTCATTGATATTAACAATCTATGCAAGTTTGGTGAAGATCAAATAATAAATGAAGGTGCTTAGAGTGTTCACAGTGCAGAAAATGACATTTTTCATGACAAAAATGGCCATAACTCTAGAGTTATTGATCCAATGTGGCTGGTTTTTAAACTTGTCCAAGCTTTCGTTGATATTAACAATCTGTGCACGTTTATCAAATGATAAATGATGGTGCCACATTGTTCACAATGAATGAATGATGGTTTACGGTACGTCGACACATAAATAGGTCATATTGTGCGCAAAAACTGATGAAAGGTGTTCACAAAGCAGAAAATGGCATTTTTCAGAAAAAACAACGGCCACAACTCTGGTGATACTAATCCGATCTGACTGCTTTTCGAACTTGTGCGCGTTTTCATTGATAATATTATTAACAATCTGTGCAAGTTTTGTAAAGATCAAATAATAAATGCAGGTGCTAGAGTGTTAACAAGGGAGAAAATGGAATTTTTCCAAAAAATCAAGGCCAATAACTCTAGAGTTACTGATTCGATCTAGCTGCTTTCCAAATCCGTCTGAGCTGTCATTGATATTAACAAGCTGTGCAAGTTTGGTAAAGATCAAATGATAAATGAAGGTGCTAGATTGTTCACAATTCATAAAATGGTATTTTTCAGAAAAAACAAGGGCCATAACTCCGATGTTACTGATCTGGCAGATTTTCGAACATTTCCGATCTTTCGTTGAAAGGTTGGTAAAAATCAAGTAATAAATGAAGGTGCTAGAGTGTTTTGAGGATTTTAATGATATAAAGACCCTGGCAAAGTTTGGTAACGATCCGATTAATAATGAATGTGCCAGAGTGTTCACAATGCAAATATTAACGGATGGACGACGTACGGATGACGACGGACAACTCATCACCCCATAAGCTCTCCTGGCCAGTAGAGCTAAGAAATCAGTGAAATAACGCGTTGTGTTTTAAACATTAATGTCAGAGTTTCATCATTTAAACACACGAAACATACAAACTGGCACAAAAACAACGTTTATATAAAAAGTACATTCATGCACATACAGTTTAAAGAAACATTTATTTTAATATAATGCAAATTTCATATCAGAATATTTGTTAACATAGTACTTCAATAGTAGTTAACAATAAAAAATTAATTACTTCTCCTCCCAGTGGTCTTAGTAAACATAATCAAAAGTTTAATAACCAAATGCATCATATTCATGAAAGGGTGCACACTTCTGCATTTTTATGCGACGTAACTATATGGATTTTGTAGAAATCAAACAAATGCTTCAATGTGAAAATGTTGTATTAAACATTATGTATGTATTAAATGATCACGTCAATATCTGTGACGACAGCATATCATATGACGCGAATTAAAATAAGCCGTTTTTAATTTCACCAACTTCCAAATTGCTTCTATCGCGTTCAAATAAATGTTAGTATCACATTTATCACTGGTAGAAACGTTTGAAATTTCGCACTTATGCTTTCCAGTAATAGTAATGGATCGAACTATACTCAGCAAAACTAAAAAGTATCCACTTTGTTTTCCTAAAAAATCTGAGACTATAAGAAAGAACTAACAATTGTAGCATGGTTTTCTTTTAATAACATCTTTGTTTGATGTTCACACACAATTTCATCGAAATATACCGAATGCTTAAAACAAATCAAACGTTCTGCTCAACCCGGGGCTAGAGGGCGTGAGCGGTAGCTAGCATATTTCATTACCACTCATGAACAGTCTCAATGAAACCGAGACTGCAATATTTTGTATGTGTCGTGCTCGGCCGTTTCCAAAGGTCTATTATCATACTCTTTTTTTAAAAACATAGTTGTGAAAACGAAATGAACAAAACTTAACAAATGTAAAGATAAGCGGCAAAAGCACAGATTTAGCAGTCTAAACCCATTCAAATACACAGAAAAATGTTCAAAACCTCGTTAATATCGCATGTGTCCACCGTTACACCGAATACACTAAACAATGTTTTTGGGACGTCGTGTACGTCAGGATGACCCTATGCAAAGTGTTCAGGACCTTGCAACAACACTTGTCCGCGAATGGAACGCATTAGCTCCAGAATTTGTCAGTCGTAACGTCAGAAGCATGCGACGTCGCATTCTTGCGCGTATTCGGTGTAACGGTGGATACATGAGATATTAGCGAGGTTTTGAATATTGTTCTGCTTATTTTAATCGACTTAGACTGCTGAATCTGTGCTATAGTCGTTACCTTAACATTTGTTAAGTTTTGTTAATTTCGTTTTCTCACACCTATGCTTTTAAACTGTGATTTATTTTTTTATTATTCGGTATATTTCAATTTGTAGCCTTGAGGCAGAAGCGCGAAATAACAAAATAGCTTAATAAAATTATAGAATTAGGGTTACTGATTTGTAGCTAATGCACTTCACTGCCTTGCACCACCTTATTTATACGGACTAGCTCTACATGTTGATCAGTGGTCATGCTCTGAAGAACTGAAATTGCAATTTGCGTTTCGAAAGTTTACGTATTAGTATTGTCAAATGCATGATGCCATTATAGTTTTACATCGAAAAGAAATTTAACTGGTGAAATATCGGGCGATAACTGTTAACTAGTACGTCTCCTTATTTTTCAAGTTATGCTCTTTGTTGTAATATCAAACATACCTTATACATTTCTTCTTTAATTAAACAATAATACCATAATACGTTGACGTAAAAATATAAAAAGCTATGACAATAAATAGAGAATAATAAATGGGTATTTTCATATTAAACCCTATATCAGGTCTGATATGGGTCGAGGGACAGATATAGGGTGTGATATGAAAATATACATTTTGTATTCTATTTATCATATAATTGAGCTTCGAACTTCATCTCACTCACTACGCTGTTTTACAGGGAGAATTTTTTTTTTTAGATCTAGTCCATTCTGATGTGCTTATGTCTGTCGCGTAAGTGGTACACAACATTTATTTTTGTCCGAAATCTTATTGAAAATGAAATCGAAGTAACTAATGAAACGCAGACGACAAACAATACCCGTGACAAATCGTATACAATCGGAACTAATCGGTTATTTCCCGTATCACTCCGGTAAAATGATCGAGATGAACATTCGGTTATTTCCGTGATATGACATTTGTTCACCCTATATTTCACGCGAGTGATACAGTTTTATTGCCCGGCAACGAAATCCTGATTGATATGACTAGCTAGGTCTATGTTGTATCGTATATTCAAAAACAATTTATTTGTAGGGACGTATATGATCAATATCAGTATCAGCAAAATTGATACAGAAAAGTAATAAACATACATAAGTGTTGAATAACATTGTATAAACGAGGTCTGTCGGAAACGTTCGTATACACATTAAGTTGTTAAAATTGTTAAAGTTGTATCCATTTTAATCTAGCAACAGAGGCCTGAAGGTCTTGAGAGTTGCCTGGCTTGAACGTTAGTGTAGGATGTGTGCAATATTGTATGAAAATGTGTATTTCCAACACTAAACATGTTTAACATTTAGTGTTATGTGAGTTTTTCACTATACTTTACTGTATTGTGCGAGTTGTATTGCAACACATTATTGCAACAATACAGATAAATTACACCTAACATGTTACTTTCACTAATAATATTCAAAACTGAAGCAGATAAGAGCTGAGGTAAAACTGACATGTTAATAATTTGTTACATGAACAAATAGAACAAGTACCATCATTCTTCTAAGTAATTAGAAGGCCACAGGCCTGCATGCCGAGCCATTTGGTGCAATGGCCCAGACTTTAAGATGACCAACATCAATGTCACTAACATGATATTCTGCCTTACACACTTACTATTTAGCTTAATTAATGCCATTAACAATGGGAGACACGTGACCTAATTCGTCAAAAGTAGAAAATACTGGATATATGTCTGGTCCGTCGAATGACGTACCTCGTTGATAAAGGCGAAAAATAGAGGACTTCGATGAGTTAAAATGTTCACGGTTAAATGATTATTCAATAAAAGCAACACCAAATAAAGTCTTATATATTTGTTCGTGTAAAAAGGAAAACATGCGCAGCGAAATACTATATCGGTACTTTTCGCCCTATCCGTATACGAACTACTGCGCATTTCCACATTATACATTAGACCGTCAAATGACACTCATCTTCGGTCAAAATAATCCGACAATGTACACATGAAATGTTGTAGATTTATTATAGAAATGATGAGTACATCACATGTATATTCACATGATAACCATTCTCAGTAATACATCGTCAAGAACTACTTTCTGTTTACTTTCACGCTAGAGTAC
>JAWPHD010025008.1:0-17515 GCA_037043455.1 Cyrtodaria siliqua | reverse complement strand
ACTAAATTTGGGAATTGGTTTCCTTATAGTATGTTTTAAATGGTTGCGTAAGTAATTTTGTATTCTGCAAATTCTGGGCTCCCATGGAACCTAAATTGGGATGGCCCATAAAATGTGCAATAAAGGCAGATGTTAGCATGTATATATCTATAATTTTGGTTTGGGATTTCTTATAGCATTATGCATCTTATTCATACTTCATCCATATTGGAACATGGGCACCCTCCTCCTCCATCCCCCACCCCCATTTAATTTTTTACTTATTTCTGTGTTGTTTTAGTCCCCCCCCCCCCCCCCCCCCCCCCCCCCCCCCCCCCCCCCCCCCCCCCCCCATTTTCAAACTTTACCAGATTGTTGATATCAATGAAAGCTGAAATGAGTTTGAAAACCAGCCAGTTCGGACCAGTAACACTGGAGTTGTGGCCCTTGATTTAATTAAAAATATTATATTTTGCCTCAACGCGATAGGGCATTCATTTTTCATCCAATCTTTTTTAAACTTTATCAGAATTTTGATATTAATAAAGCTCTGTCAAATTGGAAAACCAGCCAGTTCAGACCAGTAACAGCAGAGTTGAGACCTTGATTAATTAAAAATGCTGTATTTTACCTCATTAGGACGATAGAGCCTTCATTTTTCATCCGATCTTTACCAGATTTTCACTATCAATGAAATGGACAAGTTCGAAAACCAATCAAATCGGATTAATAACACAGGAGTTATGGCTCTTGATTTAGTTCAAAGATGCTGTATTTTGCCTCGTGAAGACGATAGAACCTTCATTTGACCGGATTTCAGCAAAACTTTGCAGGGATGCAGTGTTCATTCTGGAGGGCGACATCGGCGACAAAGGCGCTTTTTCCTCCGTGGCTTCGCTTTTTTTTTAGCCGACGGCGAAGTTTAAGTCGCCTTCATACTGACCACTTCGCTTTTTTCCCACCCTCAAGCGAAGTGTAACCAGTCCTTTAATTGACCTGTTGTTTATGTCTCAGGACAGGTGTTGACATCTCTGGGAAGGAATTATGCTAATTGCTTTGATCGATCACAGCAGAAAGCCCGCGGGGAGCATACTTTCCTACAACTACGATATCCCCCGAGGCAATTTTCGCACCTCGCCATTTTTAGCTCTACTGGCCAAGGGCCAGCAGAGCTTATGGGATGGTGTGTTGTCCGTCTTCCATCGTCCGTCGTCCGTCCGTTAACTTTTGCTTGTGTTCACTCTAGAGGCCACATTTCTGATGCAATCATCATGAAACTTTGTCAGAATGTTTGTCTCAATGAAATCTCGGTCAAGTTCGAAAATGGGTCATGTGGGGTCAAAAACTAGGTCACTAGGTCAAATATTGGAAAAACCTTGTGTACACTCTAAAGGCCATATTTTTGACTCGAGCTTGATGCAACTTTGTCAGAATGTTTGTCTTAATTATATCTTGGTCAAGTTTGAAAATGGGTCACATGGGGTTAAAAACTAGGTCACTAGGTCAAATACTTGAAAAACCTTGTGTACACTCTAGAAGCCGTATTTCTGATCCAATCTTCATGAGACTTTGTCAAAATGTTTGTCTTAATTATATCTTGGTCAAGTTCAAAAATGGGTCACATGGTTTTAAAAACTAGGTCACTAGGTCAAACTTTGGAAAAACCGTGTGTACACTCTAGAGGCCATATTTTTGACCTGATCTTGATGAAACTTTGTCAGAATGTTTGTCTTAATGAAATCTCGGTCAAGTTCAAAATGGGTCATGTGGGGTCAAAAACTAGGTCACTAGGTCAAATACTTGAAAAAAATTGCGTACACTCTAGAGGTCATATTTGTTACCCAATCTTGATGAAACTTTGTCAAATTGTTTATCTTAATTATATCTTGATCAAGTTCGAAAATGGGTCACATGAAGTTAAAAACTAGGTCACTAGGTCAAATATTGGAAAAACCTTGTGTAGACTCTAGAGGCCATATTTTTGACCCGAGCTTGATGCAACTTTGTCAGAATGTTTATCTTAATTGTTTGTCTCAATGAAATCTCGGTCAAGTTCGAAAATGGGTCATGTGGGGTCAAAAACTAGGTCACTAGGTCAAATATTGGAAAAACCTTGTGTACACTCTAAAGGCCATATTTTTGACCCGAGCTTGATTCAACTTTGTCAGAATGTTTGTCTTAATTATATCTTGGTCAAGTTTGAAAATGGGTCACATGGGGTTAAAAACTAGGTCACTAGGTCAAATACTTGAAAAACCTTGTGTACACTCTAGAAGCCGTATTTCTGATCCAATCTTCATGAAACTTTGTCAAAATGTTTGTCTTAATTATATCTTGGTCAAGTTCAAAAATGGGTCACATGGTTTTAAAAACTAGGTCACTAGGTCAAACTTTGGAAAAACCGTGTGTACACTATGAGGCCATATTTTTTACCTGATCTTGATGAAACTTTGTCAGAATGTTTGTCTTAATGAAATCTCGGTCAAGTTCAAAAATGGGTCATGTGGGGTCAAAAACTAGGTCCCTAGGTCAAATACTTGAAAAAACTTGCGTACACTCTAGAGGTCATATTTGTTACCCAATCTTGATGAAACTTTGTCAAATTGTTTATCTTAATTATATCTTGATCAAGTTCGAAAATGGGTCACATGAAGTTAAAAACTAGGTCACTAGGTCAAATATTGGAAAAACCTTGTGTAGACTCTAGAGGCCATATTTTTGACCCGAGCTTGATGCAACTTTGTCAGAATGTTTATCTTAATTGTTTGTCTCAATGAAATCTCGGTCAAGTTCAAAAATGGGTCATGTGGGGTCAAAAACTAGGTCACTAGGTCAAATACTTGAAAAAACTTGCGTACACTCTAGAGGTCATATTTGTTACCCAATCTTGAAACTTTGTCAAAATGTTTGTCTTAATAATATCTTGATCAAGTTCGAAAATGGGTCACATGAAGTTAAAAACTAGGTCACTAGGTCAAATATCCGAAAAACCTTGTGTAGACTCTAGAGGCCATATTTTTGACCCGAGCTTGATGCAACTTTGTCAGAATGTTTATTATTAATTGTTTGTCTCAATGAAATCTCGGTCAAGTTCGAAAATGGGTCATGTGGGGTCAAAAACTAGGTCACTAGGTCAAATATTGGAAACACCTTGTGTACACTCTAAGAGGCCATATTTTTGACCCGAGCTTGATGCAACTTTGTCAGAATGTTTGTCTTAATTATATCTTGGTCAGGTTTGAAAATGGGTCACATGGGGTTAAAAACTAGGTCACTAGGTCAAATACTTGAAAAACCTTGTGTACACTCTAGAAGCCGTATTTCTGACCCAATCTTGATGAAACTTTGTCAAAATGTTTGTCTTAATTATATCTTGGTCAAGTTCAAAAATGGGTCACATGGTATTAAAAACTAGGTCACTAGGTCAAACATTGGAAAAACTGTGTGTACACTCTAGAGGCCATATTTTTTACCTGATCTTGATGCAACTTTGTCAGAATGTTTATCTTAATTATATCTTGATCAAGTTCGGAAATGGGTCACATGAAGTTAAAAACTAGGTCACTAGGTCAAATATTGGAAAAACCTTGTGTACACTATGAGGCCATATTTTTTACCCGAGCTTGATGCAACTTTGTCAGTATGTTTGTCTTAATTATATCTTGGTCAAGTTTGAAAATGGGTCACATGGGGTTAAAAACTAGGTCACTAGGTCAAATATTGGAAAAACCGTGTGTACACTCTAGAAGCCGTATTTCTGATCCAATCTTGATGAAACTTTGTCAAAATGTTTGTCTTAATTATATCTTGGTCAAGTTCAAAAATGGGTCACATGGTATTAAAAACTAGGTCACTAGGTCAAACGTTGGAAAAACTGTGTGTACACTCTAGAGGCCATATTTTTTACCTGATCTTGATGCAACTTTGTCAGAATGTTTGTCTTAATTATATCTTGGTCAAGTTCAAAAATGGGTCACATGGTGTTAAAAACTAGGTCACTAGGTCAAACTTTGGAAAAACCGTGTGTACACTCTAGAGGCCATATTTTTGACCCGATCTTGATGAAACTTTGTCAGAATGTTTGTCTCAATGAAATCTCGGTCAAGTTCAAAAATGGGTCATGTGGGGTCAAAAACTATGTCACTAGGTCAAATACTTGAAAAAACTTGTGTACACTCTAGAGGTCATATTTGTTACCCAATCTTGATGAAATTTTGTCAAATTGTTTATCTTAATTATATCTTGATCAAGTTCGGAAATGGGTCACATGAAGTTAAAAACTAGGTCACTAGGTCAAATATTGGAAAAACCTTGTGTACACTATGAGGCCATATTTTTTACCCGAGCTTGATGCAACTTTGTCAGAATGTTTGTCTTAATTATATCTTGGTCAAGTTTGAAAATGGGTCACATGGGGTTAAAAACTAGGTCACTAGGTCAAATATTGGAAAAACCGTGTGTACACTCTAGAAGCCGTATTTCTGATCCAATCTTGATGAAACTTTGTCAAAATGTTTGTCTTAATTATATCTTGGTCAAGTTCAAAAATGGGTCACATGGTTTTAAAAACTAGGTCACTAGGTCAAACTTTGGAAAAACCTTGTGTACACTATGAGGCCATATTTTTGACCCGAGCTTGATGCAACTTTGTCAGAATGTTTGTCTTAATTATATCTTGGTCAAGTTTGAAAATGGGTCACATGGGGTTAAAAACTAGGTCACTAGGTCAAATATTGGAAAAACCGTGTGTACACTCTAGAAGCCGTATTTCTGATCCAATCTTGATGAAACTTTGTCAAAATGTTTGTCTTAATTATATCTTGGTCAAGTTCAAAAATGGGTCACATGGTTTTAAAAACTAGGTCACTAGGTCAAACTTTGGAAAAACCTTGTGTACACTATGAGGCCATATTTTTGACCCGAGCTTGATGCAACTTTGTCAGAATGTTTGTCTTAATTATATCTTGGTCAAGTTTGAAAATGGGTCACATGGGGTTAAAAACTAGGTCACTAGGTCAAATATTGGAAAAACCTTGTGTACACTCTTTGTCAAAATGTTTGTCTTAATTATATCTTGGTCAAGTTCAAAAATGGGTCACATGGTGTTAAAAACTAGGTCACTAGGTCAAACTTTGGAAAAACCGTGTGTACACTCTAGAGGCCATATTTTTGACCCGATCTTGATGCAATTTTGTCAGAATATTTGTCTCAATTATAGCTTGCTAAAGTTCGAAAATGGGTCACACAGGGTCAAAAACTAGGTCACTAGTACACTCTAGAGGCCATATTTCTGACCCGATCTTGATGAAACTTTGTCGAAATGTTGTCTTAATTATATTTTGGTCAAGTTCGAAAATGGGTCCCATGGGGTCAAAAACTAGGTCACTAGGTCAAATACTTGAAAAACCTTGTGTACACTCTAGACACCATGTAGTACGACTCGATTCATCAATGGTATAACAGCCAGTAGAGCATTCACAGGCCCTCTTGGGCCTCTTGTTTGTTTACAAATTAGACTGTACAGGGAATACACACGCCTTATCCAATGAGATTACGTATGGCTGAACAATTGACCAATCGTAGGTTCCGTTACAGTGAGACAGGTGTGTGTTAAAAACGTGATCGAAACGAAACAACAATCTGAAGTTAATTGACCTGAGGTGATTAAATGATACCACCGAATAATGATTAGCGTTGTGTTTTCTTAATTGTTTGATAAAACGAACCTTTTGGCATTCCAAACAAACAAATGCATGAAAAAGAGTTAAAAATAGATGATATTTCTACTGAATTTTCGGCAATATTTTACTTCCGGAAAAGTGCGGTGTCATAGTAGTTCGGATAGGTACATAAGTTCGGATGGAGGAAAAACATGTTTTTATTAAATATTGTTTTTAGCTAATACAAATTGGGAAACAAAGCACATACATTGGTCTTATAGGTCTTAATGAGGAATAAGCCTTTTAGGAAAAAGTTTGAGAATCATAATTACACCCTTCATAGAACTCCATACAAATTGATAGAAATATGAATAAATAAAGATACAAGCAATATAATTATATTAATTCTTCTCTCAGTCCTTCCTTCTATAGTTACAGTATAATAAGTAAAGAGTGCCTGTGAGTCTGAATAAAATTAATAAACACATTTAATTTGAAACAGCTAGCATGCTCTTAAATAATCAAAAGTTATAACCAATAGGGTGTATACATGAATATCAGTTAATAATTAAAAATAACTGATTGCTCGCTTAATTTAAAAGATCGTGTCTCCCTCACTTCTCCTTATTTTTTGGTCACTTCTCTCTATTTTCTTTGGAGGGAGAAGTCACTTCTCCCAAAAATCCAGGCCTAGATTGAACCCTGGGGATGATCAGTACCAAGCCTAGTTGTACATATGATCACTGTGTTCCGGTTGAATGATTTGATGGAGTTATGGCCCTTTAAAGGTTTTAATACACAAATTTTGTCTGGACTAGTTCTCCTGAACCCCTGGCCGGATTTCGACAAAACTTTTCAGGAATGATCGATACCAAGCCTAGTTGTGCATATCATCAACGTGTTGCTTTGTCCGTACTAGTTCTCCTGAACCCCTGGCAGGAATTCAGCGAAACTTGGCAAGGAAGATCAGTATGATGCCTAGTTGTGCATATCATTACCTTGTTCCGGTCGAATGAATTTTGGCGGAGTTATGACCCTTTAAAGGTTTTAATACATAAATTTTCTCCAGACTATTCTTCTGAATTCCTGGCCGAATTTCAGTGAATCTTGGCAGGGATGACGAGTACCAAGCCTAGTTGGGCATGTCATTTCCATCTTTTGGCAGAGTTATGGCCCTTTTAACGTTTTTATACGCAAACTTTGTCCAGACTGCTTGTCCTGATCTCCTCACCGGATTGAGACGTATCTTGGCAATCTCCACGCAGAGTTATCATTCCATGCACTCACATATATCTCTGCTAACTACTAAATTGGGAATATTTTTGCCTGAATTTCTTTTTAGCTCTACTGATCAGAGATCAGCAGAGCTTATGCCGTGGTGCGGCGTCCGTCGTCCGTCCGTCCGTCTGTCCGTCTGTCTGTCCGTAAACTTTTATTTGTAGCGACTTCACAGCTGAAACTACTGGATGGATATTCATGAAACTTTACAGAAATGTTGCCCATAAAGTCTAGTTGATCCTAGCAAAAATTCATGTTGATGTGAAATCCAAGATGGCCGCCAAAGCTAAAAATAGAGTTTTAAAATACAAGTTTGTAGCGACTTCTCCTTGAAAACTATAAGTGATATTGATATGGGACTTTTTCTAAAATGATCAGCATGACATGATGTTGATCCTAGTCAAAAATCATTTTGATTCAACGTTAAACATGGCTGCCAGCGGCCATCTTTGTTTACATAGAGTTATATAGTAAAAACTTGTAGCGACAACTTCTCTGAAACTACTTGGCGGATTGTCATGAAACTTTACAGGAATGTTGCTCTTGATGTCTAATTGATCCTAGAAAAATTTCAGGTCGGCCGGAAATTCAAGATGGCCGTCACAGCTAAAAATAGATTTTTAAAAAATAAGTTTGTAGCGACTACTTCTTGAAAACTATAAGTGATATTGATATGGGACTTTTTCTAAAATGATCAGCATTACATGATGTTGATCCTAGTCAAAAATCGTTTTGATTCAACGTTAAACATGGCTGCCAGCGGCCATCTTTGTTTACATAGAGTTATATAGTAAAAACTTGTAGCGACTACTCCTCTGAAACTACTTGGCGGATTGTCATGAAACTTTACAGGAATGTTGCTCTTGATGTCTAATTGATCCTATCAAAATTTCAGGTCGGCCGGAAATTCAAGATGGCCGTCACAGCTAAAAATAGATTTTTAAAAAATAAGTTTGTAGCGACTACTTTTTGAAAACTATAAGTGATATGGGACTTTTTCTAAAATGATCAGCATGACATGATGTAGATCCTTGTGGAAAATTATTTTGATTCGGCGTTAAACATGGCTGCCAGTGGCCATCATTGGTTACATAGAGTTATATAGTAAAAACTTGTAGCGACTACTCCTCTGAAACTACTTGACGGATGTTCATGAAACTTCACAGGAATGTTGCTCTTGATGTCTAGTTGATCCTAGAAAAATTTCAGGTCGGCCGGAAATTCAAGATGGCCGCCACAGCTAAAAATAGATTTAAAATAAATAAGTTTGTAGCGACTACTTCTTCAAAACAATAAGAGATATTGATATGGGACTTTTTCTAAAATGATCAGTATGACATGATGTTGGTCCTTGTCGAAAATCGTTTTGATTTGACCTTAAACATGGCTGCTTTGTTTACATAGAGTTATATAATGAAAACTTGTAGCGACTACTTCTTTGAAACTACCTGACGGATTTTCATGAAACTTCACAGGAATGTTGCTCTTAATGTCTTATTGATCTTAGCAAAATTTCAGGTCGGCCGGAAATTCAAGATGGCCGCCACGGTTAAAAATAGATTTTCAAAAAACAAGTCTGTAGCGACTACTTCCTGAAATCAAAATCAATCAGTAGAGCTTCAAGGTCATTGACCTCTTGTTATTTCTTGCGTAAATATAATTTTCAGAATATCTGCACATTAAATGTTGCAAGATCGAGACTATTTTACTACCAAATTAATAAGTACTTAGGTCTCCTCAATCGATACGTATATGTAAGAATTTCAAACCGAAGCTGGATAGCAGAAAATTGCAAACAAATTTAACTCGTAGAAAACAATTTGAAAATATTGAATTTAGGTCTATATTTTATCTTTGCGGATCATGCAAATGGATTTATTATAAACATTGTCATAACTTTTTTGAATAATCACGTGCCCTAACCGTTCGGCCTACTTTCTTTGACGTTGAAAGGTACAATTACTCTGGGTAGAGATTGGAATCTTGGCAGGGATGAGTACCAAGCCTAGTTGCGCATATCATCGCCCTGTTCCAGTTGAATACATTTGGGCAGAGTTATGGCCCTTTATAGTCTTTAGTACACTAACTTTGTACAGACTAGTTCTCCTGCCTCTGGCCAGATTGCAGGGATGATCAGTACCAAACCTTGAACTGCGAATGTCATCACCATGTTCCGGTTGAATGATATTTGACGGAGTTGTGGCCCCTTATACACAAACTTTATCTTTAGCAAGTAGAACGTCCACAGGCCCTCTTTGGCTTCATGTTTAGGAGGAGTGGGGGATGTGCTATTAGGGAAAATACAGAGCTATTCCAACATTAGCCTTGATTATATACTTACAGTTGGATATGGCTGAAGAAGACCTGTTGAGTATGCAGCAGAGTATAGATGAAGTAAAAAAGGAGTATGAGCTCTCGCAACAACAGGTCACCATACTCGAGGTCAGTATCACCCTCAGCGAACATCCGCTGAAATATATTGTGTGTTATATTTTGTATATTTGGTAGCAGAATCATTTTGTTGTACATGGATACATCCGCTCTGTTTAAACCTTTCCACACTCCATTTTTTTAAATTGTCTTTTCTGTCTTGTTTATATTGTTGATGGGTACATTATGGACTCGATCCCCACAAAGCATACCAGATCCATTCAAATGGTCATAACTTCTTTATCTTCCAGTTGAAATATTTCTTTCAGCGTTTTCCAAGTTCACTAACTTTTTCAGAACTCTGAATAATACAATCTTGAAAATATTTCATTAATCCCTTTAAATTAGTATATAATTTTATGTTAAACAACTTACTTATATGTTGATTGATTTATTTTTTATTGCAGAAAGAGAAAGAGTCCTGTGATAAGGAAATAGAGACCTTAACAGTTAAAGTAAGTAGTTTTACGCACTTGCCACTGAATGGTGATATAGTTTCAGGCTTGTCTGCGTCTATCTATGGCCGAGTGGTTAGAGTCTCTGACTTGAAATCACTTGCTCCTCTCTACTGTGGGTTCGATCTCTTATGGCCTAGGAATCTTTATGTGAGGAAGCTATCCAGCTGGCTTGCGGAACGTCGGTGGTTCTACCCAGCTGCCCGCTCGTGCATGGAAATTGCCCGGAGGGGCACCTGGGGTCTTCCTCCACCAATGGAAGCTGGAAAGTTGCCATATGACCTTAGCTGTTGGTGTGACTATAAAATCCAATTCAATTCAATTGTCTGTCTATCCATCTAGAAAATTGTCAACTCCGCCCACAGTTCAGTGTCACTGTTTGTTTGGTTCATAGCCCCAAAAACCGCTTCAGATAATGGGGTGAATTGTTGTGTATTTTGGTCCTCATCTGGTAGATGGAAGTCGGGGAATTGTCTTGCCTAAGGATGTGGCTCAAAGTTCAAGGTCACACTTAGAGGTCAAAGGTCAAATTGTGTCCGGTCAAAAAGTCTGGCATTCCTGGACGGATTTTCAAATAACTTGGCACAAGTGCTCACAACAACCAGATGACGTGTCGCGCACAAAATCCAGGTCTGTGGCTGCAAGGTGAAGGTAACACTTAGAGGTCAAAGGTTACTTCGGGGGCATTTGTCACTTACAGTAACGTTTCATGTTTTTCATTTGCAGTGATTTTCTTTGCTTTAAAATATGCCACATATGGTAAAAAGGCGCTATGATGTCATTGTTCCAACATGGCCGCCTCCATTTATGTATCTCCTTTATTTTTCATAGCATTTTAATAATCTTTAAGCTTTTTTGAAGTTTTTCATAGCCCTTTTAAATAAATCTGGTTTGAAAATAGTGCATCAACCCTTTTAAAGGAAATTGACCAAACTGTGTTTTGCAACAGAATAAAGAATATATATAACATCACTTTCTTTACTGTAGCCAAGTTAGCAAGTAGAGCAACCACAGGCTCTCTTGGGCCCCTGCTTAAAACTACTAGTTGAAATTGTTTTTTGAGAAATAAAACTGTGTTAAAGTATAAACGTGTGATATTTCAGTTAAGCGAGAAAGAACAGTCATCAGTAGAGCTCACAACCAAAGAACTAGAGCTCAGGGAGTTGACCAAGCAGCTTGAGGAACTTCAGTCAGTAAGAGTACAGAGATGTGAAGAAATTGTTCACCTGAAGGTGGGTATACTTCGATCATTGAAAATTATTATCATATAGAGGAATAGGTAATAGTAGATCTATACACACTGATAAAGAAACTAACCCTCCAGATAGCGGCAACATTACACTACAAAACAGTTTATCAAAACTCTAGCCAGGTGCTCGGGTCTTATAACAATGTATATGTGCCTAATAAAAGTAAAGTTTCATTCACGGGTTCTTAAAATACTCATGATTGAATATATGTAAAATGAATTAAAGAGTTGGTAGCTCTTAATTCAACGCTCCGGTTTTGGGGCTTGACCTGGCATGTTAAAGCCATTTATATTGTGTCTATGTTATAGAGTTTGTATTCTCAAAATAGGTAAAGTATATATATACCTCGTCATCAGTAGGTTTAGAAATTTTGTACAGATGTTGTAAAATTTGGCTGTTGTTGGCAGGATAGCTACTTTTAAACTTGAATTGTTAATTTGTTGATTCTTCCCTTCGGTATCCCATTTACATAAAGAACATGTTTCCTGCACCTTCTGTGGGTGGTTAGCTCAAACACTAACACCTTAAATGCTGTTAAAATGTGTATATATATACAGTCCACACTCAATATCTCGAATTTCAAGGGACCGGGAAAAAAGTTTGAGTTATCTGAAGTTCGAATTAAACGATTATGACTACTCCTCTGAAACTACTGAATGGATTTTCATGAAACTTTACAGAAATGTTGCCCATGAAGTCTAGTTGATCCTAACAAAAATTCATGTTGATGTGAAATCCAAGATGGCCGCCAAATCTAAAAATAGGTTTTTAAAAAACAAGATTGTAGCGACTACTTCTTGAAAACTATATGTGATATTGATATGGGACTTTTTCTAAAATGATCAGCATGACATGATGTTGGCCCTTGTCAAAAATTGTTTTGATTCGATGTTAAACATGGCTGCCAGCGGCCATCTTTGTTTACATAGAGTTATATAGTAAAAACTTGTAGCGACTACTCCTCTGAAACTACTTGGCAGATTTTGATGAAACTTTACAGGAATGTTGCTCTTAATGTCTAATTGATCCTAGCAAAATTTCAGATCCGCCAGAAATTCAAGATGGCCGCCACAGCTAAAAATAGATTTTTAAAAAATAAATTTGTAGCGACTACTTCTTGATAACTACAAGTGATATTGATATGGGACTTTTTCTAAAATGATCAGCATGACATGATGGTTATCCGAGTTGAACATTATTTTGATTCGACGTTACACATGACTGCCAGTGGCCATCTTTGTTTATATAGAGTTATATAATGAAAACTTGTAGCGACTACTCCTCTGAAACTACTTGACAGATTTTCATGAAACTTCACAGGAATGTTGCTCTTGATGTCTAATTGATCCTAGCAAAATGTCAGGTCGGCCGGAAATTCAAGATGGCCACCATGGCTAAAAATAGATTTTCAAAATACAAGTTTGTAGAGACTACTTCTTGAAAACTATAAGTGATATTGATATGGGACTTTTTCTAAAATGATCAGCATGACATGATGTTGGTCCTTGTCAAAAATAGTTTGATTCGATTTTAAACATGGCTGTCAGTGGCCATCTTTGTTTACATGGAGTTATATAACGAAAACTTGTAGCGACTACTCCTCTGAAACTACTTGACGGATTTTCATGAAACTTCACAGGAATGTTGCTCTTGATGTCTAATTGATCCTAGCAAAATTTCAGGTCGGCTGGAAATTCAAGATGGCCACCACGGCTAAAAATAATTTTTAAAAAAAAAAAGTTTGTAGCCACTACTTCCTGAAATCAAAATCAATCAGTAGAGCTTCAAGGTCATTGACCTCTTGTTTTATCACCCCACCCACCTGTTTTACACTATGCATATACGTGTATCTATTGCCGATATTTGCCGATTTTAATGAAATACATGATTTCTTTCTTCATATATGTTTATGAATATGTTTCTTTACAGTTATAATTCACTTCCAATAGGAAGATGCAATTGCATAGTCAATAATTACTTACTGTTATTATCAGGCTCAAATTTGAGACACACTCTCTGTATGACCTGTATCGCAGCATTCTACTTTCGTTTTGTCAGTTTGTATATTCGGGCATTTCATGTTAAAGCAGTATAAGAAAACGTTTTGGTTATGAAATAAATCAGCAAAATATTTATGATTTCATAATTAATTAAAAACAGAGAAAGGCATATAACTATACAATGAAACAATGTTTTCAATATTGTCACAAATGCAATTCTATAAATAGACGTTTAGATTTACACAGACAGTATATTGATTATAAGAAATCACATTTAAACGAAACAATTTACAATATTCAGGTCTATAAGTCGTATGTTCTTTCGCTGTTTTCATTATCTACTCTCTTACATTAAACATTTGAATTTTATAGCAAAACAGAACATTGACAACTGCCACTCATTAATAAATTAGTTATACGTTTCGTCCATGTCAAATTAGTATAATTATTATAATTGTTTTAACCCACGCGATGGCCATTGTTTTCAATTAGCTTAAACAAACTTCCTCGTTAACAAGCCTTAATTTATCATGAAAAAACAGAGACAACACAAGAAAATAAATTAACAAACATGTCACCATGATTTATTTGTTACAGGTCAAATCATCTCAGCAATTATCACCTTTTGTTTGCTACACAATCAACTTCGACGCCGGCTTGTGTTTGATCAAATTTGCATTTGGCACTTTAATTGAACTTCGAATTAGCGAGAGTAAATTAATGTATAGATTCGTGTTTGGGGCCAGAAAAATAGTTTGAATTATCGAATAATTCGACTTATCGAAATTTGACTTAAAAGAAGTCAAATTGCATAAAAATAGAAGGAATAAAATCGGGACCATGAAAAAAATTCAACTTAAGCGGAAATTCGAAATAAGCGAGTTTGAGTTACTGAGAGTAGACAGTATATAATATATATATAGGAATCAACGCTGTCCGTAACTTCCTATCATGTAACACATTTTTGTCACATTTTTGTCGCATCCCGTCATGTAACAGATGTTGATCCCGTCGCGTTACACATTTTTACCTTTGGCTATTTTAGTATGGTCATATCGATGTTGTCATGATGAGTACATATTGAAAGTCTGATGAAGAAATATCAAGAAATGAGAAAGTTATAGCCAACGTTAAGTTCTCGTGAAGAAAAAAATGAGTATTTAACCCATATAATGACCTTCATTGTGACCTTGACCTTTATATTTTAGTATGGTCGTGTTGATGTTGTCATGATGAGTATGTTTTGAAAGTTTGATGAAAAAATATCATTAAACAAGAAAGTTATAGCCAACGTTAAGTTTTCGCGACGGACGGACTGATGGTCGACAAAGTTATCCCTATGTATCGCATTTTTCTTCTAAAAGGCGACACAAAAATGGTTTCTGGGAAAGAACTTCAGTTGGGAATGAGATATTTAAGCGAAACTTAGTGTTTATGTAGTTTATATGGAAACAAATATTGGAATGAAACTTTGCAGGTAGCTTATGGAAAACCTGGTTTTCATGGAATTTCCAATTTTAATACTAACCAAGCTACACCCCCACCCACTTTGTTTTCCCTTTTTTTTGTTGTAATTTTATTTTATACAGTTGTCTTGGTGCGGACAAATAAAAAAAAAATAGTTTAATACTTTGATAATGCCATATCTGACACCTTCCCATCCTCTACACCCTCTCCCCACCACCACAGATTCCATATACCAAGTAGAGCAATACAGGCTCTCTTGGGTCTCTTGTTTTCATGGGTGCTTTCCATTTTGTTGATGTTGATACTTATCACTGCGCCCAAAAAAAAGGCGATCTTCTTTTGTCAGAATTACTGAAAAGCTTGAGATTTTATATCCACTGACCACAGCTATATTAAAGGTAATATTCCCGGGTGAGTCGCAATGGAAAAAAATACTATGTACAGCCATATCTGACAGACTGACACCTTCCAATTCTCTCCTCCCCAGTCTCCCCTCCCGTGTTACTCGCAGGCTGATAAGCAATTTGCAGTGATTTTTAGCTCTACTGGCCGAAGGCCAGCAGAGCTTATGGGATGCCGAGTTGTCCGTCGTCCGTCCGTCGTCTGTCGTCGGCGTTAACTTTTTTCTCGTTAAGACGATAGGGCCTTCATTTTTCATCCGATCTTTACCATACTTTAACAAGTAGTTAATATCAATGAAAGCTCGAATGAGTTCGAAAACCAGCCAGATCGGACAAGTAACAGCGGAGTTATGGCCCTTGATTTAGTTAAAAATGCTATACTGCTGTATTTTGCCTCGTTAAGACGATAGGGCCTTCATTTTTCATCCTTTCTTTACCAAACTTTACCACATTGTTAATATCAATGAAAGCTCGGACAAGTTTGAAAACCAGCCATATCGGACCAGTAACAGCGGAGTTATGGCCCTTGATTTAGTTAAAAATGCTAAATTTTGCATCGTTAAGATGATAGTGGCTTCATTGTTCATCCGATCTTTACCAATCTTTATCAGATTGTTAATGTCTTTGCAAGTTCAAACAAGTTTGAAAACCAGTCATATTGCACCAGTAACAGAGGAGTTATGGCCCTTGATTTAGTTAAAAATGCTATATTTTGCCTCGTTAAGACGATAGAGGCGTCATTGTTCATCCGATCTTTACCAAACTTTATCAGATTGTTAATATCAATGAAAGCTCAGACAAGTTCGAAAACCATCCATATCGGAATAGTAAAAGCGGAGTTATGGCCCTTGATTTAGTTAAAAATGCCATATTTTGCCTCGTTAAGATGATAGGGGCTTCATTGTTCATCCGATCTTTACCAAACTTTATCAGATTGTTAATGTCGTTGAAAGCTCGAACAAGTTCGAAAACCAGCCATATTGGACCAGTAACAGCGAAGTTATGGCTCTTGATTAAGTTAAAAATGCTATATTTTGCCTCGTTAATATGGTCGGGCCTTCATTTTCATCATAAGAGCCGTGTTAGCCAGTAGAGCGTCGACAGGCCCTCTTGGGCCTCTTGTCTTTACTTTAAAATATTTTTTGTCAGTATGCCATATATGGTAAAAAGGTACGATGATGTCATCGTTCCAAGATGGCCGCTTCCATTTATGTTCTTTGCAAATTTTCAATAGGACATATCTCCTTTATTTTTCATGGCATTTTGTTGTCTCTTTCAGCTTTTTTCAAGTTTTTCAGAGCCCTTTTAAATAAATCTTGTTGAAAATAGTGCATCAAGCCCTTTAATGATTGAACGAATGCAATTGATGTAGAAAAACTAACGGGACACCACAAGTTTTTAAGAATCAAGATTGCCCTGTGTCCCTTTAATGTGGATTGCTTGAATTAAACTCTTCCTCCGAGTTAAAGCCATGATTTGCAGAACATATGATTTATAGCAGAATAATGTATTATCATGCCATATAATTTCAGGACAAGCTGAATGGGGCAGAGTCCTTCTGCGACAGAGTATCCACAGATTTGAAGAACCTACATCTTAGCCATCAAGAAACACTCGGCATGTAAGTACCAAAGTTATGTACTTGGTACCAGGGGTATATACTTGGTACCAGGGGTATATACTTGTTATCAGGGGTATATACTTGGTACCAGGGGTATATACTTGTTATCAGGGATATATACTTGGTACCAGGGGTATATACTTGTTATCAGGGGTATATACTTGGTACCAGAGATATATATTGGTACCAGAGATATAGAATGTATATACTTGGTACCAGAGGTTTATTCTTGTTATCAGGGGTATATACTTGGTACCAGGGGTATATACTTGTTATCAGGGGTATATACTTGGTACCAGAGATATATATTGGTACCAGAGATATTGAATGTATATACTTGGTACCAGAGGTTTATACTTGGTACCAGATATATACTTGGTTCTAGATGTATCTAGATATATATTTTTGTACCAGAGGTATATGCTTGGTACCAGAGGTATATACATGGTACCAGAGGTATATACTACGTATATGTGTTCTATAGAGTTACAAGACTCTTTATCTACATTTACTTAGTACTGGTGTCCTGTGCATCCTGTCAAGTAGATAATAGCATATATTGGTGCATGCTGTCAAGCAAATATTTGCACATATTGACACATGCTGTTGAGTAGACATATGCGCATGTATTTGCATGCTGTCAAGTAGACATTTGTACATATTTGTGTATGCTGTAAAATAGATATTTGCACATGACAAGTAGATACTGGTGTGTGCTGTCGGGTAGATATCTGCATATCTTGGTGCATGCTGTCGATTTGATATTTGCACATGTCAAGTAGATATTGGTGCATGCTGTCAAGTAGACATTTGCACATATTGGTGCATGCTGTTGATTAGATATTTGCACATGTCAAGTAGATATTGGTACATGCTGTCAAGTATATATTTCCACATGTTGTCAGGTAGATATAAACACATAATGGTACAAGCTGTCGAGTAGATATTTCCACGTTGTCAGGTAGATATAAACA
>JAWPHD010025007.1:0-17521 GCA_037043455.1 Cyrtodaria siliqua | reverse complement strand
CATACTCTTTTAGAATAATACCTCCCGTTCACTGAATTCGACCTCTTTGCATTAAATGAGCATCTCTCAGATGAACAAGACCAGGTCCATCAGAATAGAGGTCATCGAATAGAGGTTGCAGTACACAATTGAGAGAGTCTAATTCATTGGAACCTCTCTTTATGGAATTTAGATCAAGCTCTAACTGTCTACAAGAGAGTTTCAAATTGAGATCTTTTGGCGTTGGCGTTCCAGTAAGTACTATTTAATTTGGACGGAACATGCTTCAGTTAAAAGCAACTAGAGTAGTAGGGCTACTCAGATGTATAAACACTTCGAAGTTGTCATAGACAGGATTCCCTAGATTCGAGCACGGGGGTCATAGTTTTTTTCAGAAAGATAAGACTGCGAACAGTTGAAATTTTTTTTCGAAATGACTAAACTTGACACATTTGGACGTGCCTTTACATAGCGATGGGACTCCAGATGTGTTTAGGTTGCAGGTTAACGTTTCATGGAAAGGGCACAACCCATGCTCGAAATGAAAGTCAGAGTTATTGGTCATGGGTGACCAGCAATCTTTTGGGTTGATTTTGAATACCGTGTGTGAAGTTTATATGCCCCTTTTAAGTTATGCAGTTTATGAGCTCGTTAGGTGCAGGTTAACGTTTTATAAAAATGGGCATAACTCTGCCGAAATGAAGAAAATATAAAAGATCGGACTGGGAAAGTAGCATATCAAGGAGGACAGTCAAACCACAAAACACAGGACACAAACTCACGACCAAACAGACAAACAAGAAGGGCAAAAAGCAATACGTTATTCCAAACGACATCACATACACAAAAGGGTTGACAATAGGCACCGCCTTGACGGTCAGTGGCAAAGTAGGCACTGGGGGTCTAAACCGGTTCTAGGGTGCCCAAACCTCACACTTACCCTACTTGATCATTAAAACAGGACTGTGTAGAATAAAGGAAATCCCCGCCATGATCTAATCTCTAACCAACAAGGCACCATCAATAGGCAATATAAGTAAAACTCAAATATGCTCGTGTGTAATATAATACAAAAAAACAATAGCCTAGAAACCACAATAAATATACTCAATGACTTGGTCGAAGCCAGAGCAGTAAGAGAATAAACCATTAAGGGCACGAACAAGAAAGATCATGGACAAACATCAAACGGCCACCGTCCAATGGGCTTTAGAATGGCGTCATCATAGGGTCCTCAGCTGTCTGGTTATCGTACAATTAAAGAGGAAAGCATATTGGCGAACTTGTAAAAGGGTCCACCACCAAGCACTGCAGCACGTTGCGAAATGATAGGGTCATGACTCATAACCTCTATTGAGATAACTTTTTAACAAGTTTAACAAAGATAGTATGAAAGTGATCATGACCAAGAATCTTACGAAGTGTTACTAAATCAAATCACCATAGAAGTCAGGTTGTGAAGTCTAAGAGTTATTGACCAGTGTAACGATGTTTCTTGAGGTAAGATAAGGTAAGTACGGAGGGTGTCGTTGTCCAAATTCTGTGAGCGGTGGCTTTGGTCCATTGACTAGCGCAGGACATTCTCGACTTTGAAAAAAGCTTCACTTGCATATAACTCTTCATTTGAATTAGATTTTTTTACCTGAATCAGACATATGATCATTTGAATTAGACGGATTTTAAATAACTGAAGAGAGATTAAATATGAGATTCAATTAGAGTTTCACTTAAATTGCTTCCATGGTTATTTGTTTTTTCAAGTGCCGAGCTTGCGATTCCCAGAGAGATCAATTATGATTTTCTCCAGGTATATTATTTAGGTGTTAACCGAGTGTTTCTTAATGTGTATTTAAACAATAATTATATGATAGTAAACAAATATAAGCATCTCTCAAAACGTCGAATATTCGAATATGTCCACATTGAGTTTGTCTTATTTTCGTAGCACGCCTGCAGTGTAGGTTGCACGCCTGTATTGTCGTGCATTTTTTGAGATAAATCTTCTTCAATCTACCATTTTTGTGTCTAGAAATTCGCATATGTAGCCAGTTATCTATATCTATGGCCGGGAAAATTCACAAGATAAATGTAAAGGTCTGATATTAAACAAAATAGAATGTGTTATGCGATTTTCCCCACATAAATTGTATACGCAGAAAGGATTTATCAAACATGCGATGATTGTCGATGCTCAAATTCTGGGAATAGCCGCGTTGGTCAATTGGCTAGCACATGAAATTCTTCGGTTTTTGAAAAAAAGTTAACTACAACACTACAAACAAAATCGTGCACAATGTTGAACACCTACCTCATTCCGGCAATTTGATCGCTCGCCTGCATTACGGGAAATCCCCCGTTTTAAAGTCTTGTTATTGCCAAAAAAATGCTGGCGGTGCGATTCCGCGGGCGTGTTATGTATGTATCTTGAAGAGGCGATAAAAGCCGAAAGCGCTAGATATAAATGTGTTGGTTTAAGCACTGTTTGGTTGATAATTTGATTGACAAATATATAGATGGGTAAAAAACATGTCTACAGAGCTTTTCGCTTCACCTTCATCAGGGGTACAGACAATAAAAGAACAAATACGAAACAAATAAAAAACTCTAAAAATAAGGCTGTTAGAAATTAGGGGCTATTCGACCAATGTCAGAGTTTTAAAAGTCTTGGGCGTTAAGTTCATCCCTTGAGCATGGATTAATTGGCAAGGAGTCTGATCACGTTAGACATTTTCTAAAAATTCTTTATCTTAGATAAGGCATTGATTTTATTGATATACAAGTACTTTTCCAGATAATCGTTTTGTTGATTCTATTCATAAATATTTGAAAAAATCCAAAAATCCTTAATTTGTATAAGTACAAAAAAAAAAATATGGAGAATATGATTTTCAACTACAACAAAATAGTGTCTGACCTTGATATAATTATAATAAATAACACTCCTAAGGAATGCCGAGTGTAGAACTTTGCTATGCTCCGGCGGTCATGTCATTACTGGTAATTTTGATATTATAGATAAACTCATTCGGCAATTTGTTTTTAAAGGTCCGTAGTATAGATTTGCCTTCTGTGATTGAATTTACTAACCCTCCCTACTTCCCCCTAGACCTAGGTTTTCATTTCGTAATTTAAAATATTTTCCAAGCTGAAATAGACGAAAAGCAAAAGAGACTTCCAATGATGTACTGGATTCCAAAATTACACAAACAGCCATAAAACAAACAAACCATCTTGTCTTATCATCAATTATCACGTTAAACAATATTGAGCTAAAAACTTTTTGTGACGTCATATGCCTTTATTTCTACATTGCCATTCATGTTTGTCGTTTTACGTGTTTTTTGGATTACTGTGTTCTGTGAAAGATGCATTTTCTATTCGACTTTTATACTTATTTTTAAGTACGATTCTAGGTTTACCATGTACAATAAATTGGTGGCTGCTCAAATAATATAGAATAAATGAATTGAAGGGTAATATCTGTGACAGAAACTTAAGTATATGGTAAAAACAACGAAGAACAAATCTATAGAGGATATTTGTTGGTTTGGATTGAATATAGGATTTTATTTTCATCGAGAAATGAGAAATAAATCCTATATTCACGACAAACAACACATATTCTATTTAGTATATAGCTTTTTATCATGCAACACTACCAAACAGTTTAAACAGAAATACATTTCGTTCCGACAGTTCCCCTTTAACGTATTCGCGGATAAATATAGTAACGTCAGCGCGTGAGCGATTTACATATGTTTAGGCACATAGAATATAGTTCTAAACTTTGACACAAATTATGACTGTTATAAGCAAATGTAGAAAAAAGTAGTTCCTGTGAAAATGTAAACAATGAGAATATAAGTTTATTCTAACCATACAATCCACTATTTCACTGGAGTATATAATTAAAAATTGCAAATGTTTACCCGCACCCAACCCCAACCCCACCACACTCCCTTCTTTTTATTTTATATTTAAAGGCAGCATAGCTTCAAAATTAAAACTTGAGCGCTAAATATGAGTAGTATAGAAACTGGGGGTACCGCGCCAGTTTCCCCTCGGGGTTTCCTACAATACGTGATGGATAGATTTGCGTGTTACGGATAATCAACAAGCTAAATCACCGAAAACTGATCGGTAAACAACAATCAGTTACAAGCTGAGGGGATGCTGTGTTACCAAGCTCAGCCAATAAATTTAAATCTCGCTTTGCAAACGCCCTTCGGAAAAAACTCCCCCAGTACCCTCAGTTCCTATATTACTTGTAGGAGAATTGATAATATGGCGTGTTGCTTTATTTTAACTATTTTTCCAATCTAAACAGGAGTACGCTTCAGCTAAGTGGCTAACGAGATTTCAAAAAGCCGGTAAAAAAGTTTAAATGCAATCAAACAAAGTCGGAAGGACAGGACAATCATCCTCGTTATGACTACATATCACAGCTCCATCATAGCATATTTTATTTCCTGCACGCGCATAATTCGCATTTTACATCCAGAAGTTTTCCCCTGTTTTCATCAAGTTTATTAAGATAATAATCCATTTCTGATAGTAATCGCTTTTGTTTGTTAATTTGGCTTTTCTTAGTATCTAGAAAATCAGCAAGAATCACATCATATTCTACTTGACCTAGCTTACCTGATAGCAATAGTTTTCAATATTTATTTTTTAACTCTTCAAGTTGTTTGCATACCTTTTCTACGCGTTTTTCTTCCACTAATAATATAGTAATATAGTATATTTTCATATCTTTAACGCAAAAAAGAGTTATTGTATTAAATTTCCAGAACTCTTTAAAAGAGTTATTGTGTAATCTATTCCATAACTCCCGGGAAAGATAATCTTATTCCAAACGCTCAGGACTTTCGAAAAGTGTTATTGTGTAATCTATTCCAAGACTCCCGGAGAAGATAATCTTATACAAACTCCCGGGACATTCTGAAAAGAGTCATTGCATTGAATATTTACAAACTCCCGGGACTTGTTGAAAGGAGTTATTGTGCAATCTATTCCAGAACTCTCCGAAAAGATAATCTTAGTTCCAAATCCCGGAGACTTCTGAAAAGAGTTATTGTGCAATCTATTCCAGAACTCCCCGAAAAGAGCTATTGTATTAAATATTCCCGAACTTTTTTGATAAAGATAATCTAGTTCTTAATCCCAGAGACTTCTGAAAAGAGTTATTTTGTAATCTATTCCAGAACTCCCAGGAAAGATATTCCAAGTTTCAAATCCCGGAGACTTCTGGAAAGAGTTACTGCATCAGATATTCCAGAACTCATTTGATAAAGATATTTCGATTTCAAATCTCGGAGGCTTCTGAAAAGAGTTATTGTATTGAAAATCTACAGACTCTTTTGAAAAGATAATCTTATTCCAAACTTTCAGGACTTTTGAAAAGAGTTTTTGTGTAATCTATTCCAGAACGCCCAGGAAAGATAATTTAGTTCCAAATCCCGGTAACTTTTGAAAAGAGTTATTGTATTAAATGTTCCAGAACTCTTTTGATAAAGATATTCTTGTTCCAAATCCCGGAGACTTTTGAAAAGAGTTACTGTATTAGATATTCCCGGAACTTTTTGAAAAGAGTTATTGTATTAAATGTTCCAGAACTCTTTTTATAAAGATAATCTTGTTCCAAATCCCGAAGACTTTCGAAAACAGTTATTGTATTAAATATCTCCAAACTTCCAGAATTTTTGAAAAGAGTTATTGTATTAAATATCTCCAAGCTCCGAGGAAAGATAATCTTATTCCAGACTTTCAGGACTTTTGAAAAGAGTTATTGTATTAGATATTCCCGGTACTTTTGAAAAGAGTTATTGTATTAAATGTTAAAGAACTCTTTTGATAATCTTGTTCCAAATCCCGAAGACTTTTGAAAAGAGTTATTGTGCAATCTATTCCAGAACTCCCAGGAAAGATAATCTAAGTTTTAAATCCCGGAGACTTCTGATAAGAGTTACTGCATCAAATATTCCAGAACTCTTTTGATAAAGATATTTCGATATCAAATGCAGGAGACTTCTGAAAAGAGTTATTGTATTGTATATCTACAGACTCTTTTGAAAAGATAATCTTATTCCAAACTTTCAGGACTTTTAAAAGAGTTTTTGTGTAATCTATTCCAGAACTCCCAGGAAATACAATTTAGTTCCAAATCCCGGAGACTCTCGAAAAGAGTTATTGTATTAAATGTTCCAGAACTCTTTTGATAAAGATAATCTTGTTCCAAATCCCGGAGACTTTTGAAAAGAGTTATTGTATTAGATATTCCCGGGACTTTTGAAAAGATAATCTTATTCCAAACTTTCAGGACTTTTAAAAGAGTTTTTGTGTAATCTATTCCAGAACTCCCAGGAAATACAATTTAGTTCCAAATCCCGGAGACTCTCGAAAAGAGTTATTGTATTAAATGTTAAAGAACTCTTTTGATAAAGATAATCTTGTTCCAAATCCCGGAGACTTTGAAAAGAGTTCTTGTATAATGTATTCCAGAACTACCAGGAAAGACAATTTAGTTCCAAATCCCAGAGACTTTTGAAAAGAGTTATTGTAATAGATATTCACGGGACTTTTGAAAAGAGTTATTGTATTAAATGTTATAGAACTCTTTTGATAAAGATAATCTTGTTCCAAATCCCGGAGACTTTTGAAAAGAGTTGTTGTGCAATCTATCCAGAACTCTTTTGATAAGATATTTCGATTCGAAATCCCGGAGACTTTTGAAAAGAGTTATTGTATTAAATGTTCCAGAACTCTTTTGATAAAGATAATCTTGTTCCAAATCCCGGAGACTTTTAAAAAGAGTTATTGTATTAGATATTCCCGGGACATTTGAAAAGAGTTATTGTATTAAATGTTAAAGAACTCTTTTGATAAAGATAATCGTGTTCCAAATCCCGAAGGCTTTTGAAAAGAGTTATTGTATTCAATATCTCCAAACTTCCAGAACTTTTGACAAGAGTTATTGTATTAAATATATCCAAGCTCCCAGGAAAGATAATCTTATTCCTGACTTTCAGGACTTTAGAAAAGAGTTATTGTGTAATCTCTTTCAGAACTCCCAGTAAAGATAATTTAGTTCCAAATCCCGGAGACTTTTGAAAAGAGTTATTTTGCAATCTATTCCGGAACTCTCAGGAAAGATAATTTAGATCCAAATCTCGGAGACTTTTGAAGAGAGTTATCGTGCAATCTATTCCACAACTCCCAATTAAGATAATTTAGTTTCAAATCCCGGAGACTTTTGAAAAAGGTTATTGTGCAATATATTCCAGAACTCCCAGGAAAGATAATCTTAGTTCCAAATCCCGGAGACTTTTGAAAAAAGATAATCTTGTTCCAAATTCCGGAGACTTCTAAAAATAGTTATTGTATTAAATATTCCAGAACTCTTTTGATGAAGATAATAAACCTATTCTAAATCCCGGAGACTTTTGAAAAGAGTTATTGTATTGAATATCTGCAGACTCTTTTGAAAGGATAATCTTATTCCAAACTCCCAGTACTTTCTGAAAAGAGTTATTGTGTAACATATTCCAGAACTCTTTGAAAAGATAATCTTGGTTCCAAATCCCGGAGACTTCTGAAAAAAGTTATTGTATTAAATATTCCAGAACTCATTTGATAAGATATTTCGATTCCAAATCTCGGAGACTTTTGAAAAGAGTTGTTGTGCAATCTATCCAGAACTCTTTTGATAAGATATTTCGATTCGAAATCCCGGAGATTTTTGAAAAAAGTTATTGTGTTAAATATTCCAGAACTCTTTTGATAAATATAATCACATTCCAAATCCCGGGGACTTTTGAAAAGAGTTACTGCATCAAATATTCCAGAATTCTTTTGATAAAGATATTTCGATTTCAAATCCAGGAGGCTTCTGAAAAGAGATATTGTATTGTATATCTACAGACTCTTTTGAAAAGATAATCTTATTCCAAACTTTCAGGACTTTTGAAAAGAGTTCTTGTGTAATGTATTCCAGAACTCCCAGGAAAGATAATTTAGTTCCAAATCCCGGAGACTTTTGAAAAGAGTTATTGTATTAGATATTCCCGGGACTTTTGAAAAGAGTTATTGTATTAAATGTTATAGAACTCTTTTGATAAAGATAATCTTGTTCCAAATCCCGAAGACTTTTGAAGAGAGTTATTGTATTCAATATCTCCAAACTTCCAGAACTTTTGACAAGAGTTATTGTATTAAATATATATCCAAGCTCCCAGGAAAGATAATCTTATTCCTGACTTTCAGGACTTTAGAAAAGAGTTATTGTGTAATCGCTTCCAGAACTCCCAGTAAAGATAATTTAGTTCCAAATCCCGGAGACTTTTGAAAAGAGTTATTGTGCAATCTATTCCACAACTCCCAATTAAGATAATTTAGTTCCAAATCCCGGAGACTTTTGAAAAGAGTTATTTTGCAATCTATTCCAGAACTCCCAGGAAAGATAATTTAGATCCAAATCCCGGAGACTTTTGAAAAGAGTTATTTTGCAATCTATTCCAGAACTCCCAGGAAAGATAATTAGTTCCAAATCCCGGAGACTTTGAAAAGGGTTATTGTGCAATACATTCCAGAACTCCCAGGAAAGATAATCTTAGTTCCAAATCCCGGAGACTTTTGAAAAAAGATAATCTTGTTTCGAATCCCGGAGACTTTTGAAAAGAGTTATTGTATCAAATTTCCCAGAACTCTTTTGATAAAGATAATCTTGTTCCAAATTCCGGAGACTTCTGAAAATAGTTATTGTATTAAATATTCCAGAACTCTTTTGATGAAGATAAACCTATTCTAAATCCCGGAGACTTTTGAAAAGAGTTATTGTATTGAATATCTGTAGACTCTTTTGAAAGGATAATCTTATTCCAAACTCCCAGGACTTTCTGAAAAGAGTTTTGTGAAACATATTCCAGAACTCTTTGAACAGATAATCTTGGTTCCAAATCCCGGAGACTTCTGAAAAAAGTTATTGTATTAAATATTCCAGAACTATTTTGATAAGATATTTCGATTACAAATCTCAGAGACTTTTGAAAAGAGTTGTTGTGCAATCTATCCAGAACTCTTTTGATAAGATATTTCGATTTCAAATCCCGGAGACTTTTGAAAAGAGTTATTGTCTTAAATGTTCCAGAACTCTTTTGATAAAGATAATCTTGTTCCAAATCCCGGAGACTTTTGAAAAGAGTTATTGTATTAGATATTCCCGGGACATTTGAAAAGAGTTATTGTATTAAATGTTAAAGAACTCTTTTGATAAAGATAATCTTGTTCCAAATCCCGAAGACTTTTGAAAAGAGTTATTGTATTCAATATCTCCAAACTTCCAGAACTTTTGACAAGAGTTATTGTATTAAATATATCCAAGCTTTCAGGAAAGATAATCTTATTCCTGACTTTCAGGACTTAGAAAAGAGTTATTGTGTAATCTCTTCCAGAACTCCCAGTAAAGATAATTTAGTTCCAAATCCCGGAGATTTTTGAAAAGAGTTATTTTGCAATCTATTCCGGAACTCCCAGGAAAGAAAATTTAGCTCCAAATCCCGGAGACTTTTGAAAAAGTTATTGTGCAATATATTCCACAACTCCCAATTAAGATAATTTAGTTCCAAATCCCGGAGACTTTTGAAAAGAGTTATTTTGCAATCTATTCCAGAACTCCCAGGAAAGATAATTTTGATCCAAATCCCGGAGACTTTTGAAAAGAGTTATTTTGCAATCTATTCCAGAACTCCCAGGAAAGATAATTTAGTTCCAAATCCCGGAGACTTTGAAAAGGGTTATTGTGCAATACATTCCAGAACTCCCAGGAAAGATAATCTTAGTTCCAAATCCCGGAGACTTTTGAAAAAAGATAATCTTGTTCCGAATCCCGGAGACTTTTGAAAAGAGTTATTGTATCAAATTTCCCAGAACTCTTTTGATAAAGATAATCTTGTTCCAAATTCCGGAGACTTCTGAAAATAGTTATTGTATTAAATATTCCAGAACTCTTTTGATGAAGATAAACCTATTCTAAATCCCGGAGACTTTTGAAAAGAGTTATTGTATTGAATATCTGTAGACTCTTTTGAAAGGATAATCTTATTCCAAACTCCCAGGACTTTCTGAAAAGAGTTTTTGTGTAACATATTCCAGAACTCTTTGAACAGATAATCTTGGTTCCAAATCCCGGAGACATCTGAAAAAAGTTATTGTATTAAATATTCCAGAACTATTTTGATAAGATATATCGATTACAAATCTCAGAGACTTTTGAAAAGAGTTGTTGTGCAATCTATCCAGAACTCTTTTGATAAGATATTTCGATTTCAAATCCCGGAGACTTTTGAAAAGAGCTATTGTATTAAATGTTCCAGAACTCGTTTGATAAAGATAATCTTGTTCCAAATCCCGGAGACTTTTGAAAAGAGTTATTGTATTAGATATTCCCGGGACATTTGAAAAGAGTCATTGTATTAAATGTTAAAGAACTCTTTTGATAAAGATAATCTTGTTCCAAATCTTGAAGACTTTTGAAAAGAGTTATTGTATTCAATATCTCCAAACTTCCAGAACTTTTGACAAGAGTTATTGTATTAAATATATCCAAGCTCCCAAGAAAGATAATCTTATTCCTGACTTTCAGGACTTAGAAAAGAGTTATTGTGTAATCTCTTCCAGAACTCCCAGTAAAGATAATTTAGTTCCAAATCCCGGAGACTTTTGAAAAGAGTTATTTTGCAATCTATTCCGGAACTCCCAGTTAAGATAATTTAGTTCCAAATGCCGGAGACTTTGAAAAGGGTTATTGTGCAATATATTCCAGAACTCCCAGGAAAGATAATCTTAGTTCCAAATCCCGCAGACTATTGAAAAAAGATAATCTTGTTCCGAATCCCGGAGACTTTTGAAAAGAGTTATTGTATCAAATATCCCAGAACTCGTTTGATAAAGATAATCTTGTTCCAAATTCCGGAGACTTCTGAAAATAGTTATGTATTAAATATTCCGGAACTCTTTTGATGAAGATAAACCTATTCTAAATCCCGGAGACTTTTGAAAAGAGTTATTGTATTGAATATCTGTAGACTCTTTTGAAAGGATAATCTTATTCGAAACTCCCAGGACTTTCTGAAAAGAGTTTTTGTGTAACATATTCCAGAACTCTTTGAACAGATAATCTTGGTTCCAAATCCCGGACACTTCTGAAAAAAGTTATTGTATTAAATATTCCAGAACTCTTTTGATAAGATATTTCGATTCCAAATCCCGGAGATTTTTGAAAAGAGTCGTTGTATTTAATATTACAAAACTCTTTTGATACATATAATTCAATTCCAAACCCAGGAGACTTTTGAAAATAGTTATTGTATTAAATATCCCCAGGACTTTTGAAAAGAGTTATTGTGTTAAATATTCCAGAACTCTTTTGATAAATATAATCATATTCCAAATCCCGGGGACTTTTGAAAAGAGTTATTGTATTAAATATTCCACAACTCCCAGGAAAGATATTATTAGTTCCAAATCCCGGAGACTTTTGAAAAGAGTTATTATGTAATATATTCCAGAACACTTTTAAAAAGATAATTCTATTCCAAATCCCGGAGAATTTTGCAAAGAGTTATTGTGTAATATATTTCAGAAATCTTTGAAAAGATAACATTGTTCTAAACTTCCAGGGCTTTTGAAAAGAGTTATTGTATTAAATATTCCAGAACTACCCGAAAAAATAACATTATTCAAAATCCCGGAGTCTTTTGAAAAAGAGTTATTAATTTTTAATATCCCAAAACTCTTTGAAAAGATATTTCGATTCTAGAACCCAAAGACTTCTGAAAAGAGTTATTGTATTAAATATTCCAGAACTCTTTGAAAAGATATTTTGATTCCGAATCCCGGAGACTTTTGAAAATTGTTATTGTATTAAATATCACAAAACTCTTTGAAATGATAATCTTAGTTCCAAATCCCGGAGACATCTGAAAAGAGTTATTGTATTAAATATTCCAGAACACCCTGAAAAGATAACATTATTCCAAATTCCGGAGACTTTTGAAAACAGTTATTGTATATTCTATTCCAGAACACTTTTGAAAAGATAACTCTATTCCAAATCCCGGAGACTTTTGAAAAGAGTTATTGTGTAATCTATTCCAAAACTCCCGGGTAAAATAATCTTAGATCCAAATTCCGGAGACTTTTGAAAAGAGTTATTGTGTAGTCTATTCCAGACCTCTTTGAAAGATAACATTATTCCAAATTCCTGAGACTTTTGAAAAGAGTTATTGTGTATTCTATTCTAGAACTCTTTGAAAAGTTATCATTGTTGTAAACTTCCAGGACTTTTAAAAAGAGTTATTGTGTAATCTATTCCAGAACTCTTTGAACAGACAACAGTATTCCAAATCCCGGAGACTTTTGAAAAGAGTTATTGTGCAATCTATTCCAGAACTCCCACAAAAGATAAGATGGAAAAAGCTTGCTTTCCTAACTCAACTTATCTCTGTCTGGATGATATTTTAGTTTCCCTGATTCCATAACAGAAAAGAATTCCGATTCCGATTGATTTTGGAGACAAGTATTAACAGATTCCAGAAAAGAATTATATTCAATTTCAATTTGACTTCGACTTTGAGGATAAGTTTTAATAGGTTCCGGAAAAAAATAATATTCAATTTGACTTTGGAGATGAGTTTTAATAATTTCCATAACATAAAAGAATCAGATACAATTTGACTCTGAAGATGAGATTTAATAGATTCCAGAAAAGAATATGATTCCGATTGGCAATCAAGTAATCATAGTTAATAACAGTTGGGTTCCCGCAAATGGGGATATTTTCTGGGTGGATTTGAAAGCAAATAATATTTTTTGATGGGACCATAATCATTTGTTGTAACAAATGTTGCTGGATGACCCACATTTAACAAGATGTAATTATCCCGGGGATAACTCTTTGAAAATCCTGAGGGATTAGGAACTGAATTATCTTTTCAAGGAGTTCTGAAATATATTACACAATAACTCTTTTTAAAAGTCCTGGAAGTTTAGAATAAAGTTATCGTTACAAAGAGTTCTAGAATATTTAATGAAATAACTCTTTTCAAAAGTCTCCGGGATTTGGAAAAGGATTATCTCTATCAAAGGAGTTTTGGAATATATTACATAATAACTCTTTTTGGAAGT
Source organism: Cyrtodaria siliqua (assembly GCA_037043455.1). NCBI lineage: Eukaryota > Metazoa > Mollusca > Bivalvia > Adapedonta > Hiatellidae > Cyrtodaria > Cyrtodaria siliqua. Next base: position 4,360 of record JAWPHD010025007.1, on the reverse strand, counting down.
GCTGGGGATATTTAATACAATAACTTTTTTCAAAGAGTTCTGAAATATATTACGCAAATAACTCTTCAAAAGTCCTGGGGATATTTAATACAATAACTCTTTTCAAAGTATCCGGGACTTAGAACTAAGATTATCTTTATCAAAAGAGTTCTCGAATATTTAATACAATAACTCTTTTCAAAAGTCTCCGGCATTTGGAATCAGATTATCTTTTCGGGGATTTTTGGAATAGATTGCACAATAGCTCTTTTCAAAAGTCTTCGGGATTTGGAATAATGTTATCTTTTCAAAGATTTCTGGAATAGATTACACAATAACTCTTTTAAAAAGTCCTGGAAGTTTACAACAATGTTATCTTTTCTAGAGTTCTAGAATAGAATACACAATAACTATTTTCAAAAGTCTCCGGAATTTGGAATAATGTTATCTTTTCAAAGAGTTCTGGAATAGAATACATAATAACACTTTTCAAAAGTCTCCGGAATTTGGAACTAAGATTATCTTTCCGGGAGTTTTGGAATAGATTACACAATAATTCTTTTCAAAAGTCTCCGGCATTTGGAATAGAATTATCTTTTCAATAGTTCTGAAATAAAATATACAATCTCTTTTCAAAAGTCTCCGGAATTTGGAATAATGTTATCTTTTCAGGGATTTCTGGAATGTGTAATGCAACAACTCTTTTCAGGGATCTCCGGGATTTGGAACTAAGATTATGTTTTCAAAGAGATTTGGGATATTTAATACAATAACTCTTTTCAAAAGTCTCTGGGTTTAGGAATCGAAATATATTTTCAAAGAGTTCCGGAATATTTAATACAATAACTCTTTTCAGAAGTCTCTGGGTTTTAGAATCGAAATATCTTTTCAAAGAGTTTTTGGATATTTAATACAATGACTCTTTTTCAAAAGTTGCCGGGATTTGGTATAATGTTATCTTTTCGGGGAGTTCTGGAATATTTAATACAATAACTCTTTTCAAAAGTCTTCGGGATTTAGAATAGGATTATCTTTATCAAAAGAGTTCTGGAATATATTACACAATAACTCTTTTCAGAAGTCTCAGGTATTTGGAAATAAGATTATCTTTTTGTGGAGTCCTAGAATAGATTGCACAACCCCTTTCAAAAGTCCTGAAAGTTTGGAACAAGATTGTCTTTCCTGGAAGTTTAAAAATATTCAGTACAATAACTATTTTCAAATTCTCCGGGATTTGGAATAATGTTATCTTTTCAGAGTTCTGGAATAGAATACACAATAACTTTTTTCAGAAGTCTCCGGAAATTGGAATAATGTTATCTTTCCCGAGAGTTCTGGAATATTTAATACAAATAACTATTTTCTAAAGTCCTGGAAGTTTAGAACAATGTTATCTTTTAAACGAGTTCCGGAATAGAATACACAATAACTCTTTTCAAAAGTCTCCGGGATTTGGAATAGAATTATCTTTTCAAAAGAGTTCTGGAATATATTACATAATAACTCTTTTCAAAAGTTCTGGGGATATTTAATACAATAACTTTGTTCAAAAGTCTCTGGGATTTGAGTCGAAATATCTTTATCAAATGAGTTCTGGAATATTTAATACAGTAACTCTTTTCAGAAGTCTCAGGATTTTGGAATTGAATTATCTTTCCTGGGAGTTCTGGAATAGATTACACAATAACTCTTTTCAAAAGTCTTCGGGATTTGGAATAGGATTATATTTATCAAAAGAGTTCTGGAATATTTAATACAATAACTTTTCTCAGAAGTTTCCGGAGTTTGGCACAAGATTATCTTTATCAAAAGAGTTCTAGAATATTTGATATAATAACTCGATTTCAAAGGTCTCTGGGATTTGGAACTAAGATTATCTTTCCTGGGAGTTCTGGAATAGATTACACAATAACTCTTTTCAAAAGTCTGGAAAAAGATTATCTTTCCTGGGAGCTTGAAGATATTTAATACAATAACTCTTTTAAAATCTTCTGAAAGTTTGGGGATACAATTAATCTATTTAAAAGTCTCTGGGATTTGGAACAAGATTATCTTTATTTGAGTCGAAATATCTTTATCAAAAGAGTTCTGGAATATTTAATACAATAACTCTTTTCGAGAGTCTCCGGGATTTGAAACTAAGATTATCATTCCTGGGAGTTCTGGAATAGATTACACAATAACTCTTTTCAGAAGTCTCCGGGATTTAGAACAAGATTATCTTTATCAAAAGAGTTCTGGAATATGTAATAAAATAACTCTTTTCAGGGAGTTCTGTAACAGATTGCACAATAACTCATCAAAAGCCCTTGGATCTTGGAATACGATTATCTTTCCCGGGAGTTCGTTCTGGAATAGATTGCACAATAACTTTTTCCAAAAAGTCCCGGGAGTTTGTAAATATTGAATACAATGCCTCTTTTCAAAAAGTCCCGGGAGTTTGGAATACGATTATCTTTCCCGGGAGTTCGTGAAAAGATTACACAATAACTCCTTTCAAAAGTCCTGGGAGTTTGGAAAAAGATTATCTTTCCCGGTTGTTCTGGAACAGATTACACAATAACTCTTTTCAAAAGTCTCCGGGATTTGGAATCGAAATATCTTGATCAAAAGAGTTCTGGAATATTTAATACAATAACTCTTTTCAGAAGTCTCCAGGATTTAAAACTAAGATTATCTTTTCAGAGTTCTGGAATATATTGCACAATTACTTTTTCAAAGAGTTCTGGAATAGTTAACACAATAACTCTTTTGCGCGTTAAAGATATGAAAATATAATATATTACTATATTATTAATGGAACAAAAATGTGTTTAGAGAAGGTATGCGAGCAACTTGAAGAGTTAAAAAATAAATATCGAAACTATTGCTATTAGATAAGCTAGGTCAAATATATATATGGTTGTGATTCGTGCTGATTTTCTAGATACTAAGAAAAGCCAAATTAACAAACAAAAGCGATTACTATCAGAAATGGATTATTATCTTAAAAAAATTGATGAAAACAGGGAAAAACTTCTCGATTTGAAATGCAAAATATGCGCTTGCAGGCAAATAAAATATTCTATGATGGAGCATGATATGTATAGGGAGGACGAGGATGATTGTCTTGTTCCTTCCGACTTTGTTTCATTGCATTAAAAAAATGTTACCGCTTATTTTGAAATCTGATTAGTCACTTGGTCGGAAGCGTACACCTGTTTAGATTTAAAAAATAGTTATAATAAAGTAACACACCATATTATCAATTATCCTGCACGTAGTATAGTGACCGGGGGTACTGGAGGAGTTTTTTTCCGAGGCAGGTTTGCAAAACGAGTTTTAAATGTGTTGGCTGGGCTTGGTAACATAGCATCACCTCAGCTTCTAACTGATTGTTGTTTCCGATCAGTTTTCAGGCGATTTTAGCTTGTTGTTCATGCCGTAAAACGCAAATTTACCATCTCGTCATGTAGCGGACCCCGAAGGGAAAACTGACCTGGTACCCCCAGTTTCTATACTAGTAATGTGAAAGCGGAAGTAAACTGTATTGTTGTCATTAATGTTCAATGTCATTCATATGTTTTTTTTAAAATATCGATACGGTTTGTGTCAAAATGCCGAGTTTTGTGTTTGGTATGCTGAAAGTGTTCCCCTGTAAAAGTGACGGGTTTACCTTTCATATGTAATTCGGTTAACATTTCAGTTAACTGTTTCTGTGATGAAATAGTACTGGTTTAAATCTGCATGATAACATTTTCTCCTCGCCCCTGACCTAATGTTTTTTTGTGTGTTTGCTATATTATACCGTACCCATTTAGAGCAATAAGATAAGACGTGTTTTCAAGCAGTTGGGCACGTTATTAATATACCTGATTTTTTGTTAAAATTGGACTAAATGTGTGTGAATATATATATATATATATATATATTACATTCAAACAAAAGCATACGCTTAATATGCAAAGCATATGTTACAGTGTTACAGTCAAAATCTGCGTATACATGTTTTATTTACACCGATAAACAAGCTGAACAGCTTATACAATTCACTCTGAGTGGCGCAATGACAGCCTTAATTTGGCAGGTCTTGATGTAATAGGATTTTTGTTTGTTGAATGGTGTTTTATAGCACATGTAAGGCAATATATATCGGTCGATTTGTTTGCGCTTGAGGCAGATCACCCCATTTTTCCTGGATAGAACAAGTACTGTATCTCCCGCCATCAACACTTTCTCAATTGACTAGTCGAGGTCCCACTGGGATTCGAACCTGCAGGAAAACGAGGCAAATCCACGTGTCTGAGACGGATCGCATCGGTTTGAAGCGAATGTTGAAAAATGTTGTTTCCTTTAGCGTAGAGAGTGGTTACCTTTAGCGTTAACATGAAAAGTTGTTACC
>JAWPHD010025006.1:0-17527 GCA_037043455.1 Cyrtodaria siliqua | reverse complement strand
ACGATCACTATTGCAATACATCGCTAGTTTGATGTATTGTTACACCTCTAAGTGCCACTCTAGACTTAAGGTGACAATGATTGAAATCTAACGGTTGGGTTTTTATTGTTTCATGCCTTAAAATAATAAAAACTCTACACAAGCATATTTGTTGGGTTTTCCTGACAATAACAGACAATTTTCAAGATTTCCTTTTTGACAATTGCAGTAATTGTGTCGTGCTAGTTTTGAAACAAACAAATAATTTATTTACTCTAGAAAATATATTTTCTTATAAAATACACTACATGTATTTATTAGTTGTTTTTTGTGTGTTTTTTTTGTATAATATTAATAAAGATGGTGTGTCATTTATTTCAATTTTCAGATTTTTTTTTAAAAAGTAATCAACTGATTTATTAAAGACTACCGTTTCTTCCTTCAACAAGTGCAAATGTATATAAATCTACACCAACTTACAGGAATCTGTCAGTATCTTGAGCGCAGGCACCCAGTTGTTCTAAGCTCTCCTCCGAGGGCATGGACGAGTTTGTCTTGTACGGTGTTTGTCCTCGGCCTAGCCTCAGTAGGCCCTCGCAGAACTTGTGTCCCATCTCCTCCAGCATACCTGTTGTTATGTGCTGGTCCTGTCAATAATAGTTGCAGATTTAGAAAATAATTATTTTTTCTCATATTTGGTATATTTTTAACCATGGAGAGAGGCACATGTAGTGACTTTCTGCTCTATGTCATTCTTGTCAATAGAATATGGAGGCATTCAGAGACTTGCAGGAACATCGTATGCATCATTATTATATAAGGACAAGTGTGAGATACATTACCCATTACCCCGAGATCATGGGTTCCAGACCAAGTGGCATCATTGGGCATCATTGGGTTACTCCCCTATGTCCTTAATCAAGACACTTCCCTCATCATTAAATACGGTGGTAAAACGTGCGTTCCCATGTATCCTCCAAGCATGTTAAAGAACCACAGAAATGTAGTAGGGCATGCATGTATTAATAATGCATCCTTCACCTCTCTCCAGGGGCAGATAGAATTGACCTAAACAATGTGCTGTCAAGCCGTTAAGCAACAATTTAATTCTTTAATAAAACACCGTTTTAATATATATTTTTTATTTATCTATTATACTAAACTGCCCTTTCTCTGTGGTATGTATAGATAAATGGGACACAACAAAAAAGTATGTTTGCATAATCCAGCCATACTGAAGGTATAGAAATAATTACAAAGTACATATACTATTCTACCCTATAGCTGACAAAGTAAATGTACTATACCCTATTGCTGACAAAGTACATGTACTATTCTACCCTATAGCTGACAAAGTAAATGTACTATACCCTATAGCTGACAAAGTACATGTACTATTCTACCCTATAGCTGACAAAGTAAATGTCCTATACCCTATAGCTAACAAAGTACATGTACTATTCTACCCTATAGCTGACAAAGTACATGTCCATTCTACCCTATGACTAGATTGTGTAATTCCCTTAGATCTTCTAAGTACATTGTTACATGTTTTATTTGACATTTCAATAAGTGTATTATGTCTTTAATCTACAGAGAATGAATACATACATCATAAAAACCCAACAGCATTAACATAACTGGAGTTTCAGGCAGCATTAACATAACTGGAGTTTCATACAGCATTAACATAACTGGAGTTTCAGACAGCATTACCATAACTGGAGTTTCAGACAGCATTAACATAACTGGAGTTTCAGACAGCATTACCATAACTGGAGTTTCAGACAGCATTAACATAACTGGAGTTTCAGGCAGCATTAACATAACTGGAGTTTCATACAGCATTACCATAACTGGAGTTTCAGACAGCATTAACATAACTGGAGTTTCAGGCAGCATTAACATAACTGGAGTTTCAGACAGCATTAACATAACTGGAGTTTCAGACAGCATTAACATAACTGGAGTTTCAGACAGCATTAACATAACTGGAGTTTCAGACAGCATTAACATAACTGAAGTTTCAGACAGCATTAACATAACTGAAGTTTCAGACAGCATTAACATAACTGGAGTTTCAGACAGCATTAACATAACTGGAGTTTCAGACAGCATTAACATAACTGGAGTTTCAGACAGCATTAACATAACTGGAGTTTCAGACAGCATTAACATAACTGGAGTTTCAGACAGCATTAACATAACTGGGGTTCATACAGCATTAACATAACTGGAGTTTCAGACAGCATTAACATAACTGGGGTTCATACAGCATTAACATAACTGGAGTTTCAGACAGCATTAACATAACTGGAGTTTCAGACAGCATTAACATAACTGGAGTTTCAGACAGCATTAACATAACTGGAGTTTCAGACAGCATTAACATAACTGGAGTTTCAGGCAGCATTAACATAACTGGAGTTTCAGACAGCATTAACATAACTGGAGTTTCATACAGCATTAACATAACTGGAGTTTCAGACAGCATTAACATAACTGGAGTTTCAGACAGCATTAACATAACTGGGGTTCATACAGCATTAACATAACTGGAGTTTCAGGCAGCATTAACATAACTGGAGTTTCAGACAGCATTAACATAACTGGAGTTTCAGACAGCATTAACATAACTGGAGTTTCAGACAGCATTAACATAACTGGGGTTCATACAGCATTAACATAACTGGAGTTTCAGACAGCATTAACATAACTGGGGTTCATACAGCATTAACATAACTGGAGTTTCAGACAGCATTAACATAACTGGAGTTTCAGACAGCATTAACATAACTGGAGTTTCAGGCAGCATTAACATAACTGGGGTTTCAGACAGCATTAACATAACTGGGGTTCAGACAGCATTAATATAACTGGGGTTCAGACAGCATTAACATAACTGGAGTTTCAGGCAGCATTAACATAACTGGAGTTCAGACAGCATTAACATAACTGGAGTTTCAGACAGCATTAACATAACTGGAGTTTCAGGCAGCATTAACATAACTGGAGTTCAGACAGCATTAACATAACTGGAGTTTCAGACAGCATTAACATAACTGGAGTTTCAGACAGCATTAACATAACTGGAGTTTCAGACAGCATTAACATAACTGGTTTCAGACAGCATTAACACAACTGGAGTTTCAGACAGCATTAACATAACTGGAGTTCAGACAGCATTAACATAACTGGAGTTTCAGACAGCATTAACATAACTGAAGTTTCAGGCAGCATTAACATAACTGGAGTTTCAGACAGCATTAACATAACTGGAGTTTCAGACAGCATTAACACAACTGGAGTTTCAGACAGCATTAACATAACTGGAGTTTCAGACAGCATTAACATAACTGGAGTTTCAGACAGCATTAACATAACTGGAGTTTCAGACAGCATTAACATAACTGGAGTTTCAGACAGCATTAACATAACTGGAGTTTCAGACAGCATTAACATAACTGGAGTTTCAGACAGCATTAACATAACTGGAGTTTCAGACAGCATTAACATAACTGGAGTTTCAGACAGCATTAACATAACTGGGTTTCAGACAGCATTAACATAACTGGAGTTTCAGGCAGCATTAACATAACTGGAGTTCAGACAGCATTAACATAACTGGAGTTTCAGACAGCATTAACATAACTGGAGTTTCAGACAGCATTAACATAACTGGGTTTCAGACAGCATTAACACAACTGGAGTTTCAGACAGCATTAACATAACTGGAGTTCAGACAGCATTAACATAACTGGAGTTTCAGGCAGCATTAACATAACTGGAGTTTCAGACAGCATTAACATAACTGGAGTTTCAGGCAGCATTAACATAACTGGAGTTTCAGACAGCATTAACATAACTGGAGTTTCAGACAGCATTAACACAACTGGAGTTTCAGACAGCATTAACATAACTGGAGTTTCAGACAGCATTAACATAACTGGAGTTTCAGGCAGCATTAACATAACTGGAGTTTCAGACAGCATTAACATAACTGGAGTTTCATACAGCATTAACATAACTGGAGTTTCAGACAGCATTAACATAACTGGAGTTTCAGACAGCATTAACATAACTGGGTTTCAGACAGCATTAACATAACTGGAGTTTCAGGCAGCATTAACATAACTGGAGTTCAGACAGCATTAACATAACTGGAGTTTCAGACAGCATTAACATAACTGGAGTTCAGACAGCATTAACATAACTGGAGTTTCAGACAGCATTAACATAACTGGAGTTTCAGGCAGCATTAACATAACTGGGGTTTCAGACAGCATTAACATAACTGGAGTTTCAGACAGCATTAACACAACTGGAGTTTCAGACAGCATTAACATAACTGGGGTTCAGACAGAATTAACATAACTGGAGTTTCAGGCAGCATTAACATAACTGGAGTTTCAGGCAGCATTAACATAACTGGAGTTCAGACAGCATTAACATAACTGGGGTTCAGACAGCATTAACATAACTGGGTTCAGACAGCATTAACATAACTGGGGTTCAGACAGCATTAACATAACTGGGGTTCAGACAGCATTAACATAACTGGAGTTTCAGGCAGCATTAACATAACTGGGTTCAGACAGCATTAACATAACTGGAGTTTCAGACAGCATTAACATAACTGGAGTTTCAGACAGCATTAACATAACTGGAGTTTCAGACAGCATTAACATAACTGGAGTTTCAGACAGCATTAACATAACTGGAGTTTCAGGCAGCATTAACATAACTGGAGTTTCAGACAGCATTAACATAACTGGAGTTTCAGGCAGCATTAACATAACTGGAGTTTCAGGCAGCATTAACATAACTGGAGTTTCAGACAGCATTAACATAACTGGAGTTTCAGGCAGCATTAACATAACTGGAGTTTCAGGCAGCATTAACATAACTGGAGTTTCAGGCAGCATTAACATAACTGGAGTTTCAGGCAGCATTAACATAACTGGAGTTTCAGGCAGCATTAACATAACTGGAGTTTCAGACAGCATTAACATAACTGGGGTTCAGACAGCATTAACATAACTGGAGTTTCAGACAGCATTAACATAACTGGAGTTTCAGACAGCATTAACATAACTGGAGTTTCAGACAGCATTAACATAACTGGAGTTTCAGGCAGCATTAACATAACTGGAGTTTCAGGCAGCATTAACATAACTGGGGTTCAGACAGCATTAACATAACTGGAGTTTCAGGCAGCATTAACATAACTGGGTTCAGACAGCATTAACATAACTGGAGTTTCAGACAGCATTAACATAACTGGAGTTTCAGACAGCATTAACATAACTGGAGTTTCAGACAGCATTAACATAACTGGAGTTTCAGACAGCATTAACATAACTGGAGTTTCAGACAGCATTAACATAACTGGAGTTTCAGGCAGCATTAACATAACTGGAGTTTCAGGCAGCGTTAACATAACTGGAGTTTCAGGCAGCATTAACATAACTGGAGTTTCAGGCAGCATTAACATAACTGGAGTTTCAGACAGCATTAACATAACTGGGGTTCAGACAGCATTAACATAACTGGAGTTTCAGACAGCATTAACATAACTGGAGTTTCAGACAGCATTAACATAACTGGAGTTTCAGACAGCATTAACATAACTGGAGTTTCAGGCAGCATTAACATAACTGGAGTTTCAGGCAGCATTAACATAACTGGGGTTCAGACAGCATTAACATAACTGGAGTTTCAGGCAGCATTAACATAACTGGGGTTCAGACAGCATTAACATAACTGGAGTTTCAGACAGCATTAACATAACTGGAGTTTCAGACAGCATTAACATAACTGGAGTTTCAGACAGCATTAACATAACTGGAGTTTCAGACAGCATTAACATAACTGGGGTTCAGACAGCATTAACATAACTGGGGTTCAGACAGCATTAACATAACTGGGGTTCAGACAGCATTAACATAACTGGAGTTTCAGGCAGCATTAACATAACTGGGGTTCAGACAGCATTAACATAACTGGAGTTTCAGACAGCATTAACATAACTGGAGTTTCAGACAGCATTAACATAACTGGGGTTCAGACAGCATTAACATAACTGGAGTTTCAGGGAGCATTAACATAACTGGAGTTTCAGACAGCATTAACATAACTGGAGTTTCATACAGCATTAACATAACTGGAGTTTCATACAGCATTAACATAACTGGGGTTTCAGGCAGCATTAACATAACTGGAGGTTCAGACAGCATTAACATAACTGGAGTTTCAGGCAGCATTAACATAACTGGAGTTTCATACAGCATTAACATAACTGGGGTTTCAGGCAGCATTAACATAACTGGAGGTTCAGACAGCATTAACATAACTGGGGTTCAGACAGCATTAACATAACTGGAGTTTCAGACAGCATTAACATAACTGGAGGTTCAGACAGCATTAACATAACTGGAGTTTCATACAGCATTAACATAACTGGGGTTTCAGGCAGCATTAACATAACTGGGGTTCAGACAGCATTAACATAACTGGAGTTTCAGACAGCATTAACATAACTGGGGTTTCAGACAGCATTAACATAACTGGAGTTTCAGACAGCATTAACATAACTGGAGGTTCAGACAGCATTAACATAACTGGAGTTTCATACAGCATTAACATAACTGGGGTTTCAGGCAGCATTAACATAACTGGGGTTCAGACAGCATTAACATAACTGGAGTTTCATACAGCATTAACATAACTGGAGTTTCAGGCAGCATTAACATAACTGGAGTTTCAGGCAGCATTAACATAACTGGAGTTTCAGACAGCATTAACATAACTGGAGTTTCAGACAGCATTAACATAACTGGAGTTTCAGGCAGCATTAACATAACTGGAGTTTCATACAGCATTAACATAACTGGAGTTTCAGGCAGCATTAACATAACTGGAGTTTCAGGCAGCATTAACATAACTGGAGTTTCAGGCAGCATTAACATAACTGGAGTTTCAGGCAGCATTAACATAACTGGAGTTTCAGACAGCATTAACATAACTGGAGTTTCAGACAGCATTAACATAACTGGAGTTTCATACAGCATTAACATAACTGGAGTTTCATACAGCATTAACATAACTGGAGTTTCATACAGCATTAACATAACTGGAGTTTCATACAGCATTAACATAACTGGAGTTTCAGACAGCATTAACATAACTGGAGTTTCAGACAGCATTAACATAACTGGAGTTTCATACAGCATTAACATAACTGGAGTTTCATACAGCATTAACATAACTGGAGTTTCAGACAGCATTAACATAACTGGAGTTTCATACAGCATTAACATAACTGGAGTTTCAGGCAGCATTAACATAACTGGAGTTTCATACAGCATTAACATAACTGGAGTTTCAGACAGCATTAACATAACTGGAGTTTCATACAGCATTAACATAACTGGAGTTTCATACAGCATTAACATAACTGGAGTTTCATACAGCATTAACATAACTGGAGTTTCAGGCAGCATTAACATAACTGGAGTTTCAGGCAGCATTAACATAACTGGAGTTTCAGGCAGCATTAACATAACTGGAGTTTCGTACAGCATTAACATAACTGGGGTTCAGACAGCATTAACATAACTGGAGTTTCAGGCAGCATTAACATAACGGGGGTTCAGACAGCATTAACATAACTGGAGTTTCAGACAGCATTAACATAACTGGAGTTTCAGACAGCATTAACATAACTGGAGTTTCAGGCAGCATTAACATAACTGGGGTTCAGGCAGCATTAACATAACTGGAGTTTCAGACAGCATTTACATAACTGGAGTTTCATACAGCATTAACATAACTGGAGTTTCATACAGCATTAACATAACTGGAGTTTCAGACAGCATTAACATAACTGGGGTTCAGACAGCATTAACATAACTGGAGTTTCAGACAGCATTAACATAACTGGAATTTCAGGCAGCATTAACATAACTGGAGTTTCAGGCAGCATTAACATAACTGGAGTTTCAGACAGCATTAACATAACTGGAGTTTCAGACAGCATTAACATAACTGGAGTTTCAGACAGCATTAACATAACTGGAGTTTCAGACAGCATTAACATAACTGGAGTTTCAGACAGCATTAACATAACTGGGGTTCAGACAGCATTAACATAACTGGGGTTCAGACAGCATTAACATAACTGGAGTTTCAGACAGCATTAACATAACTGGAGTTTCAGACAGCATTAACATAACTGGAGTTTCAGACAGCATTAACATAACTGGAGTTTCAGGCAGCATTAGCATAACTGGGGTTCAGACAGCATTAACATAACTGGGGTTCAGACAGCATTAACATAACTGGAGTTTCATACAGCATTAACATAACTGGAGTTTCAGGCAGCATTAACATAACTGGAGTTTCAGGCAGCATTAACATAACTGGAGTTTCAGACAGCATTAACATAACTGGAGTTTCAGACAGCATTAACATAACTGGGGTTCAGACAGCCTTAACATAACTGGAGTTTCAGGCAGCATTAACATAACTGGAGTTTCAGACAGCATTAACATAACTGGAGTTTCAGGCAGCATTAACATAACTGGAGTTTCAGACAGCATTAACATAACTGGAGTTTCAGGCAGCATTAACATAACTGGAGTTTCGTACAGCATTAACATAACTGGGGTTCAGACAGCATTAACATAACTGGAGTTTCAGGCAGCATTAACATAACGGGGGTTCAGACAGCATTAACATAACTGGAGTTTCAGACAGCATTAACATAACTGGAGTTTCAGACAGCATTAACATAACTGGAGTTTCAGGCAGCATTAACATAACTGGGGTTCAGACAGCATTAACATAACTGGAGTTTCAGACAGCATTAACATAACTCGAGTTTCATACAGCATTAACATAACTGGAGTTTCAGACAGCATTAACATAACTGGGGTTCAGACAGCATTAACATAACTGGAGTTTCAGACAGCATTAACATAACTGGAATTTCAGGCAGCATTAACATAACTGGAGTTTCAGGCAGCATTAACATAACTGGAGTTTCAGACAGCATTAACATAACTGGAGTTTCAGACAGCATTAACATAACTGGAGTTTCAGACAGCATTAACATAACTGGAGTTTCAGACAGCATTAACATAACTGGAGTTTCAGACAGCATTAACATAACTGGGGTTCAGACAGCATTAACATAACTGGGGTTCAGACAGCATTAACATAACTGGAGTTTCAGACAGCATTAACATAACTGGAGTTTCAGACAGCATTAACATAACTGGAGTTTCAGACAGCATTAACATAACTGGAGTTTCAGGCAGCATTAGCATAACTGGGGTTCAGACAGCATTAACATAACTGGAGTTTCATACAGCATTAACATAACTGGAGTTTCAGGCAGCATTAACATAACTGGAGTTTCAGGCAGCATTAACATAACTGGAGTTTCAGACAGCATTAACATAACTGGAGTTTCAGACAGCATTAACATAACTGGGGTTCAGACAGCCTTAACATAACTGGAGTTTCAGGCAGCATTAACATAACTGGAGTTTCAGGCAGCATTAACATAACTGGAGTTTCAGACAGCATTAACATAACTGGAGTTTCAGGCAGCATTAACATAACTGGAGTTTCAGACAGCATTAACATAACTGGAGTTTCAGACAGCATTAACATAACTGGAGTTTCAGGCAGCATTAACATAACTGGAGTTTCAGACAGCATTAACATAACTGGAGTTTCAGACAGCATTAACATAACTGGAGTTTCAGGCAGCATTAACATAACTGGGGTTCAGACAGCATTAACATAACTGGGGTTCAGACAGCATTAACATAACTGGAGTTTCAGGCAGCATTAACATAACTGGGGTTCAGACAGCATTAACATAACTGGGGTTCAGACAGCATTAACATAACTGGAGTTTCAGGCAGCATTAACATAACTGGGGTTCAGACAGCATTAACATAACTGGAGTTTCATACAGCATTAACATAACTGGAGTTTCATACAGCATTAACATAACTGGAGTTTCAGACAGCATTAACATAACTGGAGTTTCAGACAGCATTAACATAACTGGAGTTTCAGACAGCATTAACATAACTGGAGTTTCAGGCAGCATTAACATAACTGGAGTTTCAGGCAGCATTAACATAACTGGAGTTTCAGACAGCATTAACATAACTGGGGTTCAGACAGCATTAACATAACTGGAGTTTCATACAGCATTAACATAACTGGAGTTTCATACAGCATTAACATAACTGGAGTTTCAGACAGCATTAACATAACTGGAGTTTCAGGCAGCATTAACATAACTGGAGTTTCATACAGCATTAACATAACTGGAGTTTCAGACAGCATTAACATAACTGGAGTTCAGACAGCATTAACATAACTGGAGTTTCAGGCAGCATTAACATAACTGGAGTTTCAGGCAGCATTAACATAACTGGGGTTCAGACAGCATTAACATAACTGGAGTTTCAGGCAGCATTAAAATAACTGGAGTTTCAGACAGCATTAACATAACTGGAGTTTCAGACAGCATTAACATAACTGGAGTTTCAGGCAGCATTAACATAACTGGAGTTTCAGGCAGCATTAACATAACTGGGGTTCAGACAGCATTAACATAACTGGAGTTTCAGACAGCATTAACATAACTCGAGTTTCAGACAGCATTAACATAACTGGAGTTTCAGACAGCATTAACATAACTGGAGTTTCATACAGCATTAACATAACTGGAGTTTCAGGCAGCATTAACATAACTGGAGTTTCATACAGCATTAACATAACTGGAGTTTTAGACAGCATTAACATAACTGGAGTTTCATACAGCATTAACATAACTGGAGTTTCAGGCAGCATTAACATAACTGGAGTTTCATACAGCATTAACATAACTGGAGTTTCAGGCAGCATTAACATAACTGGAGTTTCAGGCAGCATTAACATAACTGGGGTTCAGACAGCATTAACATAACTGGAGTTTCAGGCAGCATTAACATAACTGGAGTTTCAGGCAGCATTAACATAACTGGGGTTCAGACAGCATTAACATAACTGGAGTTTCAGGCAGCATTAACATAACTGGAGTTTCAGGCAGCATTAACATAACTGGAGTTTCAGACAGCATTAACATAACTGGGGTTTCAGGCAGCATTAACATAACTGGGGTTCAGACAGCATTAACATAACTGGAGTTTCAGGCAGCATTAACATAACTGGAGTTTCAGACAGCATTAACATAACTGGAGTTTCAGGCAGCATTAACATAACTGGAGTTTCAGGCAGCATTAACATAACTGGAGTTTCAGGCAGCATTAACATAACTGGGGTTCAGAGAGCATTAACATAACTGGAGTTTCAGGAGTTTCAGGCAGCATTAACATAACTGGAGTTTCAGGCAGCATTAACATAACTGGAGTTTCAGGCAGCATTAACATAACTGGAGTTTCAGACAGCATTAACATAACTGGAGTTTCATACAGCATTAACATAACTGGAGTTTCATACAGCATTAACATAACTGGAGTTTCATACAGCATTACCATAACTGGAGTTTCAGGCAGCATTAACATAACTGGAGTTTCATACAGCATTAACATAACTGGAGTTTCATACAGCATTAACATAACTGGAGTTTCATACAGCATTACCATAACTGGAGTTTCAGACAGCATTAACATAACTGGAGTTTCAGGCAGCATTAACATAACTGGAGTTTCAGACAGCATTAACATAACTGGAGTTTCAGGCAGCATTAACATAACTGGAGTTTCAGGCAGCATTAACATAACTGGGGTTTAGGCAGCATTAACATAACTGGAGTTTCAGACAGCATTAACATAACTGGAGTTTCAGGCAGCATTAACATAACTGGAGTTTCAGACAGCATTAACATAACTGGAGTTTCATACAGCATTAACATAACTGGAGTTTCAGGCAGCATTAACATAACTGGCGTTTCAGGCAGCATTAACATAACTGGGGTTCAGACAGCATTAACATAACTGGAGTTTCAGGCAGCATTAACATAACTGGAGTTTCAGGCAGCATTAACATAACTGGGGTTCAGACAGCATTAACATAACTGGAGTTTCAGACAGCATTAACATAACTGGAGTTTCATACAGCATTAACATAACTGGAGTTTCAGGCAGCATTAACATAACTGGAGTTTCAGGCAGCATTAACATAACTGGGGTTCAGACAGCATTAACATAACTGGGGTTCAGACAGCATTAACATAACTGGAGTTTCAGACAGCATTAACATAACTGGAGTTTCAGACAGCATTAACATAACTGGAGTTTCATACAGCATTAACATAACTGGAGTTTCAGGCAGCATTAACATAACTGGAGTTTCAGGCAGCATTAACATAACTGGGGTTCAGACAGCATTAACATAACTGGAGTTTCAGGCAGCATTAACATAACTGGGGTTCAGACAGCATTAACATAACTGGAGTTTCAGACAGCATTAACATAACTGGGGTTTCAGACAGCATTAACATAACTGGAGTTTCAGACAGCATTAACATAACTGGAGTTTCAGGCAGCATTAACATAACTGGAGTTTCAGGCAGCATTAACATAACTGGAGTTTCAGACAGCATTAACATAACTGGAGTTTCAGACAGCATTAACATAACTGGAGTTTCAGACAGCATTAACATAACTGGAGTTTCAGGCAGCATTAACATAACTGGAGTTTCAGGCAGCATTAACATAACTGGGTTCAGACAGCATTAACATAACTGGAGTTTCAGGCAGCATTAACATAACTGGGGTTCAGACAGCATTAACATAACTGGAGTTTCAGACAGCATTAACATAACTGGGGTTTCAGACAGCATTAACATAACTGGAGTTTCAGACAGCATTAACATAACTGGAGTTTCAGGCAGCATTAACATAACTGGAGTTTCAGGCAGCATTAACATAACTGGAGTTTCAGACAGCATTAACATAACTGGAGTTTCAGACAGCATTAACATAACTGGAGTTTCAGACAGCATTAACATAACTGGAGTTTCAGGCAGCATTAACATAACTGGAGTTTCATACAGCATTAACATAACTGGAGTTTCAGACAGCATTAACATAACTGGAGTTTCAGACAGCATTAACACAACTGGAGTTTCAGACAGCATTAACATAACTGGAGTTTCAGGCAGCATTAACATAACTGGAGTTTCAGGCAGCATTAACATAACTGGAGTTTCAGACAGCATTAACATAACTGGAGTTCAGACAGCATTAACATAACTGGAGTTTCAGGCAGCATAAACACAACTGGAGTTTCAGGCAGCATTAACATAACTGGAGTTTCAGACAGCATTAACATAACTGGGGTTTCAGACAGCATTAACATAACTGGAGTTTCAGACAGCATTAACACAACTGGAGTTTCAGGCAGCATTAACACAACTGGAGTTTCAGACAGCATTAACATAACTGGAGTTTCAGACAGCATTAACATAACTGGAGTTTCAGGCAGCATTAACACAACTGGAGTTTCAGACAGCATTAACATAACTGGAGTTTCAGGCAGCATTAACACAACTGGAGTTTCAGACAGCATTAACACAACTGGAGTTTCAGGCAGCATTAACACAACTGGAGTTTCAGACAGCATTAACATAACTGGAGTTTTTCAGACAGCATTAACATAACTGGAGTTTCAGACAGCATTAACATAACTGGAGTTTCAGACAGCATTAACATAACTGGGGTTTCAGACAGCATTAACATAACTGGAGTTTCAGACAGCATTAACATAACTGGAGTTTCAGACAGCATTAACATAACTGGAGTTTCAGGCAGCATTAACATAACTGGAGTTTCAGACAGCATTAACATAACTGGAGTTTCAGACAGCATTAACATAACTGGAGTTTCAGACAGCATTAACACAACTGGAGTTTCAGGCAGCATTAACATAACTGGAGTTTCAGACAGCATTAACATAACTGGAGTTTCAGGCAGCATTAACACAAATGGAGTTTCAGACAGCATTAACACAACTGGAGTTTCAGGCAGCATTAACATAACTGGAGTTTCAGACAGCATTAACATAACTGGAGTTTCAGACAGCATTAACATAACTGGAGGTTCAGACAGCATTAACATAACTGGAGTTTCAGGCAGCATAACACAACTGGAGTTTCAGACAGCATTAACATAACTGGAGTTTCAGCAGCATTAACATAACTGGAGTTTCAGACAGCATTAACATAACTGGAGTTTCAGACAGCATTAACATAACTGGGTTTCAGGCAGCATTAACATAACTGGAGTTTCAGACAGCATTAACATAACTGGAGGTTCAGACAGCATTAACATAACTGGAGTTTCAGGCAGCATTAACATAACTGGAGTTTCAGACAGCATTAACATAACTGGAGGTTCAGACAGCATTAACATAACTGGAGTTTCAGACAGCATTAACATAACTGACTGGAGGTTCAGACAGCATTAACATAACTGGAGTTTCAGGCAGCATTAACACAACTGGAGTTTCAGACAGCATTAACATAACTGGAGTTTCAGGCAGCATTAACATAACTGGAGTTTCAGACAGCATTAACATAACTGGGGTTTCAGACAGCATTAACATAACTGGAGTTTCAGACAGCATTAACACAACTGGAGTTTCAGGCAGCATTAACATAACTGGAGTTTCAGACAGCATTAACATAACTGGAGTTTCAGACAGCATTAACATAACTGGAGGTTCAGACAGCATTAACATAACTGGAGTTTCAGGCAGCATTAACATAACTGGAGTTTCAGACAGCATTAACACAACTGGAGTTTCAGGCAGCATTAACATAACTGGAGTTTCAGACAGCATTAACATAACTGGAGTTTCAGACAGCATTAACATAACTGGAGTTTCAGACAGCATTAACATAACTGGAGTTTCAGACAGCATTAACATAACTGGAGTTTCAGACAGCATTAACATAACTGGAGTTTCAGACAGCATTAACATAACTGGAGTTTCAGGCAGCATTAACACAACTGGAGTTTCAGACAGCATTAACATAACTGGAGTTTCAGGCAGCATTAACACAACTGGAGTTTCAGACAGCATTAACATAACTGGAGTTTCAGGCAGCATTAACACAACTGGAGTTTCAGACAGCATTAACATAACTGGAGTTTCAGACAGCATTAACATAACTGGAGTTTCAGGCAGCATTAACACAACTGGAGTTTCAGACAGCATTAACATAACTGGAGTTTCAGACAGCATTAACATAACTGGAGTTTCAGGCAGCATTAACACAACTGGAGTTTCAGACAGCATTAACATAACTGGAGTTTCAGGCAGCATTAACACAACTGGAGTTTCAGACAGCATTAACATAACTGGAGTTTCAGGCAGCATTAACACAACTGGAGTTTCAGACAGCATTAACATAACTGGAGTTTCAGACAGCATTAACATAACTGGAGTTTCAGGCAGCATTAACACAACTGGAGTTTCAGACAGCATTAACATAACTGGAGTTTCAGACAGCATTAACATAACTGGAGTTTCAGGCAGCATTAACATAACTGGAGTTTCAGACAGCATTAACATAACTGGAGTTTCAGGCAGCATTAACACAACTGGAGTTTCAGACAGCATTAACATAACTGGAGTTTCAGACAGCATTAACATAACTGGAGTTTCAGGCAGCATTAACATAACTGGAGGTTCAGACAGCATTAACATAACTGGAGTTTCAGGCAGCATAAACACAACTGGAGTTTCAGGCAGCATTAACATAACTGGAGTTTCAGACAGCATTAACATAACTGGAGTTTCAGGCAGCATTAACATAACTGGAGTTTCAGACAGCATTAACATAACTGGAGTTTCAGGCAGCATTAACATAACTGGAGTTTCAGACAGCATTAACATAACTGGGGTTTCAGACAGCATTAACATAACTGGAGTTTCAGACAGCATTAACATAACTGGAGTTTCAGACAGCATTAACATAACTGGAGTTTCAGACAGCATTAACATAACTGGAGTTTCAGACAGCATTAACATAACTGGAGTTTCAGGCAGCATTAACATAACTGGAGTTTCAGACAGCATTAACATAACTGGAGTTTCAGACAGCATTAACATAACTGGAGTTTCAGACAGCATTAACATAACTGGAGTTTCATACAGCATTAACATAACTGGAGTTTCAGACAGCATTAACATAACTGGAGTTTCAGACAGCATTAACATAACTGGAGTTTCAGACAGCATTAACATAACTGGAGTTTCAGACAGCATTAACATAACTGGAGTTTCAGACAGCATTAACATAACTGGAGTTTCAGACAGCATTAACACAACTGGAGTTTCAGACAGCATTAACATAACTGGAGTTTCAGACAGCATTAACATAACTGGAGTTTCAGGCAGCATTAACATAACTGGAGTTTCAGACAGCATTAACATAACTGGGGTTTCAGACAGCATTAACATAACTGGAGTTTCAGGCAGCATTAACATAACTGGAGTTTCAGACAGCATTAACATAACTGGAGTTTCAGACAGCATTAACATAACTGGAGGTTCAGACAGCATTAACATAACTGGAGTTTCAGGCAGCATTAACATAACTGGAGTTTCAGACAGCATTAACACAACTGGAGTTTCAGGCAGCATTAACATAACTGGAGTTTCAGACAGCATTAACACAACTGGAGTTTCAGGCAGCATTAACATAACTGGAGTTTCAGACAGCATTAACATAACTGGGGTTTCAGACAGCATTAACATAACTGGAGTTTCAGACAGCATTAACATAACTGGAGTTTCAGACAGCATTAACATAACTGGAGTTTCAGGCAGCATTAACACAACTGGAGTTTCAGACAGCATTAACATAACTGGAGTTTCAGGCAGCATTAACACAACTGGAGTTTCAGACAGCATTAACATAACTGGAGTTTCAGGCAGCATTAACACAACTGGAGTTTCAGACAGCATTAACATAACTGGAGTTTCAGACAGCATTAACATAACTGGAGTTTCAGGCAGCATTAACACAACTGGAGTTTCAGACAGCATTAACATAACTGGAGTTTCAGACAGCATTAACATAACTGGAGTTTCAGGCAGCATTAACACAACTGGAGTTTCAGACAGCATTAACATAACTGGAGTTTCAGGCAGCATTAACACAACTGGAGTTTCAGACAGCATTAACTTAACTGGAGTTTCAGGCAGCATTAACACAACTGGAGTTTCAGACAGCATTAACATAACTGGAGTTTCAGACAGCATTAACATAACTGGAGTTTCAGGCAGCATTAACACAACTGGAGTTTCAGACAGCATTAACATAACTGGAGTTTCAGACAGTATTAACATAACTGGAGTTTCAGGCAGCATTAACACAACTGGAGTTTCAGACAGCATTAACATAACTGGAGTTTCAGGCAGCATTAACACAACTGGAGTTTCAGACAGCATTAACATAACTGGAGTTTCAGGCAGCATTAACACAACTGGAGTTTCAGACAGCATTAAC
>JAWPHD010025005.1:0-17533 GCA_037043455.1 Cyrtodaria siliqua | reverse complement strand
ACGACACAAAGCGACAACACCATCTCAATAACTGATTTACACACTGATGTGTATTTCACACTAATCTGGCGCGTGACTAAATTACTTCCTGCATAGAGGGATCGTTACGGGGGTATATTTCACACAGTATACCACAGACCTAACAACATTTATGTTAATATTTCTGTGGGTATACGAATTCTAAAGACCGCGTGTCTTCAATTGAAGATTAGAAAACTCGCTCGTGTTATAAATAATTCGGGAAGCTGTCGCGCATGCGCATTACGTTAGGTGAATCTATATTGTAAAAACAAACTACGGCTTCATCGTTTTTGTGAATGTAACACGCAGATAATTAATTAAGCTTTTATGGGGTACTTTGTTGAAGGCCGCTTTAAAATCCAGATAAATGACATCGACTTCTTCACCGCAATCAATTGCCTCTGACCAGCCATCAAGACACTCCAATAACTGAGTAGCACAGGAGCAGCCCCGTCTGAAACCATGTTGGTGAATTGATAATAGTTGGTTCTCGATTAAATGGTCAACCATTTCTATTCTAACAATTTTTTCCAAGATATCGGTGTAAGACTGATTGGTCGATAATTTTCCGGCTTAGCCTTTTTCTCGGATTTGAAGACTGCAGTCACATTGGCTGTTTTCCATATTTCTGGTAATTTTCCTTCATCCAAGGATTTCTTAAAGAGATTTGTAAGTGGTGCAGTCAATGTATTCGCACATTCATAATTTTGATAGAGCATCATCAAAAAAACTGACCAATCAGTGACCAGATATAAGACATAACCAATACATTTTGGTAGGTGATAAACTCGGTCTTTATCCTTGATGTTCAACCAAGTTTACTGTTACAGTGCTTGACACAGGAGCCAGCCAAAGGCTTGGGCCAGTAGAAATTTGGACCCACTGGCCCAAATTGAATGTTGGTGGCCCAATTTTTTTTGATAAATTAATAGAAACATCGGACATTTTATAGCGAAGTAAACCAGTTTAACTTAATTAATTAAAGATATTAACTAATCTCAGAAAGTATCGAGTAATTAAAATAATCTGTCGATTAATGCTATTTTAATATTTAAAAATTGTCAACTGAAATTTAAAAAAGGACGGAATGAATGCATGCATATAATAAGAAAATATAAAAATACAGACTCTTGTCACTATTGATTAGACCATTATTTTCATTAAATGTATTTCAATATACATAACATCAATAAAAAATAAAATAAATATATTTAAAAATGCAAGGCAAACTTAACCTGAGGCTTATAAAACAAGTTCAACTAACAGGAGTTCCAAAGGAGCTAGAAAGATCGCGCTGCATTGTGAGACAAAACTCAGAAATGCTACATACACCACGAAAATCATGCACAGAGTAAGTAATAAAAGCCACTTCATTCTGAAAATATTTTGAGCAAGCGCACCTTTTGTATTTTTTCATGTTGATTGATCAACCATAAATTATCCCAATTCAGAGACAGCCGATCAAACATCGGTTCACACTTGCCATTGTTCCAGTTTACGATACTGTCTGTACAACTAATTAGTCTTATCAGTGATCGTAAAGTTCAAAAACACCGACGGCAAGCCGCATCTCCAGCTTATTATTTCGTAAGCAAACTTTGCCAAACTTTGTGTTTTGAAAAGCCATTTTGGCCGCTAGAGGGCGCCACGTTATTTTTTTTTTTTTTTACCCGGCTCGATAACGCAGTTAACTATGTGGATAATATTGAGCTTGGGGTCAAACCAGTTGATTGACAGCAAGAGGCGGAACAGTGGGCAGAGTCTACCGCACACCGACAATTTGACAGCGGACTTCAATAAACACTGCGATAATTAGTTTATCAGTTCAAATTGATTGTCGCTAATTAGCTAACAACACCCAGCAGGGTAGTGGCTTATAAACAGTGAAGGACTTTGTGTATTAGAATTTGGGATTTTCCGAGATTTTAGACAAATTTGGCGAATTTGATATGTATTTCTTGCGATTTTCATTCGCCAGTTCGAGTTTCTTTTGGCGATTTGGCGAATGGTTAACGCGAGCCTAGAATTAGGGATTTTGAATAAGGTGCTATTTATTAAAGCAAACTATGCACTCAGCAGAGATCAAATAATAATTAATTTCACTCGCCTAGGAGAGGTTTTACTCGCCGCCGGCGAGTGGGCGACCGTCTGTGTCAAGCACTGTGTTAAAAAAAAGGTATCTACAGTGTGATTCTTTTAAAACCTTGCCTATTTCATGCACATTTATGCAAAACGATTCAATATATGTATATGTTAAAATCAAAATCTTGAAAATTATCATCTTTTTACTCTGCCAAAGATTTTTGTTTTACTATAGAACCTAAGGATAAAAACAGAGTAATACAAATTTTATCACCTACTGAAAATAAAATAAAATCTCAACATCTCTGTAATGCAAAATTATGAATTCTTTGAATATTCAAGGGTGGAGATTATCTGGTCCTTGTGATTTAGAAGACTTGATTTGAATTAATAGTTTGTTGACAATTTCCTCTGTAATGTTGATGTTTATTAATTTAGAACAATTTGGTTTTTCTTCCAGTATTGGTATAATATCAATATTTTCGTTGGTAAATACAGATACAAAGTGGTTATTTACTGATTTAGTACTAAGGCTTTTTCGTTGTCATTCCTCCATTGGTATTTTCTAAGTTACTAACAGAAATTTTTGTTTTGGTGTTTGATCGGACGTATTTCCAGAATAGTTTGTTATCAGTTTTGATTTTTGTTGCCAAATCCTTTTCATAGTCATATTTACATCTTCTCATCTTTAGTCATAATACTTTTTACATCAAAACGTTTACCTGCTTGTCCAGCCACTGAAATATCCATGGAGACTGGTAAAATCAGCGTCAATATCAGCAACACTTTAACTTGGTCGTACATGGTTCTTTGTTATCCAAATGATAGAGAAAGCATAATCAAATAAATTTTTGCGACTAATTTTATGGTACAGGTGATATAATTTAGGGATAAAACGCGAGGTATTCCGTGTGTTCTCCTTTTTTCCATTTCCGGGTCAATACTTCCGGGTATGTAGGTCGGTTCGGGAGTAGTTTTGTCATTATTGCGTAAAGAATGGCCGTTAAGTCCTGCATTTATGGTATGTGTGTACTGTAGGAGTTGGATTGTTCCAACCGATTTAAACAAATTATCGATCGACAATATGATGACAATGTAAGATCACTTGGCATAGCTGAACAGCATGAACAGTGTTCATGTAATTTATAAGTTATATACTGTAGTCTGTAGAGGATCTTACATTAGTAGTGTACTCATTCATTATTGAATTTATTCATATTTTTGATTGAGCATCATCAAAAAACTGACCAATCAGTGACGCTGATGGGGTCATTGTCATACCGGGTACTACAGAAAGGCACCCTGGGTACATTTATGTCTACAGAAATTTACCCGAAAATCATTAAAATCCGGAAAGGCCTCCAAAAATACATAAATGCACCCGAGACAAAATACAATGTCATAAAACGCGGCTGTAACGCGTTCTGTTACTTCATGGAAACGAAACTTTCATTGTTTACAACGTTTAATCGATTCACTTTTTAAAAGCCGCAAGCAGTTGTCTCCGCCTTAAAGGAATGGAGTTGGTCTAAATATTTGACCAACTCTTCTTGAATGACGAGCTGCATATTTGTTTACTTTTTTGTGCGGGTTTCGATGATTTACACCTTTCGGTTTTACGACAATACATTCTGTATTTTATTACTAACTATGGCAGCCTAAATATGTTTTAAGAACAATAGCGCAATAGTTAATGATAAACAGTATTGTTTAAGTATTTGTTTTATCAAGTTTTAAATTGTTTCAATTCCGCCAATGAGATCTTGTTTGTCCGGGTACATTTCTGTATATTTGGGGGCTGCTCTGGAATTCAAAGATTTTCGGGTACGTTTCTGCATACATAAATGTACCCGGGTACCTTTCTGTAGTACCCGATACGACAATGACCCCATCAGCATCAGTGACCAGAAATAAAATCAAATCAAATCATTTTATTTGTGTGGAATCCAAACAATACACTGGATATATATACCAAGTACATACAAAACAGACGTGACCTAATGACAGGTGCAATAATAGTTTTAATCATTACAGTAAGAAATAAGACATGCACAATACATTCTGGTAGGTGATAAACTCGGTCTTTATCCTTGATGTTCAACCAAATTTCCTGTTAAAATTGAGGTGTCTACAGTGTGATTCTTTTAAAGGTGAAATATGGCGTGTCTTTTGAGTATATATTCGGAAATATATATATATAATATACAATCTGTTCAAATCTTACACTTATTGGTTGTCCCGTTTCCTCACAGTAGCCAATTTTATCTCATAGCGCACACGCTTCGAGTTTCGCCCTGGTAAGTGTCACGTGATCCTGTGACGTCATTGGTACCAAACGATTAGCCGTGTCGCATTGAGTGGTATAGTATTGTCTATGTAGGATTACATTTTATGGTACTTGTTAAAAATGCCGTGTGCTGTTGCTGGGTGAAAACGTTTGCATAAAGAAGGACAAGATAATAACCTAAGTTTCTTTCGTTTCCCTAATCGAGATAATGATATATTAAGATCTGAAGTGTGGTTAGACCGTTACCGAAGAAAATTGCCCCCCTCGTCGAGAAAGTGGGAACCTACGAAAGACGCGCGAGTTTGTAGCAAACATTTTGAGTTGACTTCGTGGGAAGTCCATCCTTTGGTTTCATTATCTTTGAATTTGGAGAACAAAAGGCCATGCATATTAACATATTAAAAGCAACAGCGGTACCAACGATATTTGACTATAAAAATGAGAAGTGCATTACCCGCCGTCTCCAAGCAAGCTGTATTCGCCTATTCGACCGGCGTTGAGGAGGAAATTCATACATGAAGTAAGATTGAAATTTATGTTCAATTATCTTAGTAACTCATCGGGTATACGTATGATAATTTGAAGAAAGGTGTATAGTCTTAGATCTTTATATACACCGTGAATGTTTAGCTGTTGAATTAGAAGCATGCGTCTTTACGTGAATCAATGAAGAGTTGACGGCGCCAATAATATGTAGCCGTCATTTTTTAAAATATTGCTAAGAACGTTCAGCATATAAATTTAAATGAATCCGGTGAAATAAACACTGTGTCTTTGTTCCCAAATTTTAATTTTAATAATTTTAAATTATAAACCCCTTCTGCCAATAGTGTTATAAATATATATTATCAACATATATAGGTCTATGGATTTGAAAAAAAATACAAAATGTTTCATGGATATCTATTACAAGGCAGAACATTAATATTATTACTAGCTTTTATATTAATTCAGTAATGTTTTATGGCAAAACAACAACAATAACGCCTCTTAGCTCGTGCAATAAGTAAAACAAGTGTAATAGAATAATATACTTTATATTATGGTAATTGCATATGTTTGGTCTGTTTTCGATCTGTATATCAGGAGTAAGTATACATGAGTAAGTATACTTACTAACTGTCTATATCGTGCTCATAATACATTTGGCTATATTATTTAAATCATAGTATTTTTCTGTCTTTGTGCGCGACAATTAGAGCTTGCATATCATGTGATATATCCGTCTTGTGCAATACGCGTCTGCCCTCGGCGTTATTACACTGCTCAAGTAATTGCAATAAACAGGAAATATATCATAAAACTAGGTTTCCCTAAATGGTGCGTGCTTTTGTGATATACCGACGTATGTACCCTAATTAGGCTGTACTTCAATAGTGCACCGCAGTATTTGATTAGTCTGTATCGATATTTGGGGTCATTTGAGACTAGAGAGCGTGTCATATTACAAACACCGCTCCTAGAGTGTTTGGTGTTAATGGCGACTTATGGCAAATATATAATACTATAAAAATTATATGCTGTTTCATTTATTATTGTTTTCATTAATTTTTTATCAATTATGGATAATATCTAATAAATATATTTGTTCCATGTCTACTTATCGGCAAAAAAAATCTGACGCTCGTATTTAGACCAGGTCCATTCATTCGGAATATACTACATTTCGCGGTTATTGTGTATGTACCAAGATATTGCAGTGTTGCGGGTGACTTACTGTCAGATTTCGATGAAAACAATGTTTACGTTGTTTTTTGTTTGTTGTTGCTGTCAGTGTATAAAGACACTATTTTGTTAGATTAGTGAACAGTGTAATGAACCGCTGAATGTAACGAATGACATGACACGATAGTCTTTACAAGCTCTCCATTTGCACCGCGTTCGACTTCATCATCAGTTGATGAATCCGATGTATTTACGTCCTCAGACACGTATTCTGGCTCAAAATCGTAAGGTTGCACATTGTGTAACCGTCTTATCACGGGCATTTCCTCTGACTCGGTATAATGATCGCTTAATTCTCGCATTTTCACACAAGGTATACTGTTTTGCGTTCAGGCCCAATGTAAACAAAAAATAGTTTGTTCCCAATGACGTCACTTCCGGTAATTCGCGCAAGAGTTTTTCCCCTTAGATTTTTTTCGATATTTTAGCAATGCCTGTTCGCCTGTTCGATTTTTATCTTTAAAAACATATTTTTACTGAACATACATCAATGGCATAGTAATAATCGTATTTATAATGATATTTAATACTTAAAAACATATCAAAAGCGGATTTGTTGATTTAGGACCAATTTCTGCTTTAAAACCCTGCATATTTCATGCACATTCATGCAGACTGATTCAATATAATATGAAATCTTGAGCTTATTTCTCGACAACGTCCATCCCTAATGCAAAGGTCAAGGACACTGATCAAACACTATAATCCTATTTTAGTCATTATTGTAATTCAGATCATAGTACATGCATATATTTAACTTAAAATGAGTGTTTAGATCAAACCTCAAATCCCTACAGCATGGAATTGCATCGATTGCGTCAATGGATGTTTGACGCGTCAGACATAAACAACCAATGACGCCGTCCAATAAAATGGAAGTACTCAGTGAATTGAAACTATTTGACACCTCCCACTCACCTACAAGTCTCACGTGACAAAAATCGATATCATAATCATAACATAACACTGAGTGCAGTTCACCTTTACGCTATTATATAGATGCTGTGGATTGTGAAAATAACTTCGGGCTTCCCCAGCAGTGATGGAACTTAGTACTTTCAAAATAGCATATTCAAGGTATATCTCTCGAGCAATTCTACTGTAATGCTGCATGGTTTATATGCCTAAAGCACATCTCCGCCAGATTCAAATTGAGATTTATTTTCACACTCGTGTTTACATTCAGCCAGCGAGGAAGGGGGCGGAGTTGAGCACGCGATGCCATTGCGTCAGTATGAATGTAATTCCATGCTCAATCGTGAACGCCTGTAGTATAAAGGTGACTGTCGCGCTTATAGACATCAAGGATCGCATGTAATAACCTTTGCCATCATCGTGATTTGGCCATTTTTAGCTCTACTGATCAGAGATCAGCAGAGCTTATGCCGTGGTGCGGCGTCCGTCTGTCCGTCCGTCTGTCCGTCCGTAAACTTTTATTTGTAGCGACTACTCCTCTGAATCTTTTGGATGGATTTCATGAAACTTTACAGAAATGTTGCCCATGAAGTCTAGTTGATCCTAGAAAAAAATCATGTTGATGTGAAATCCAAGATGGCCGCCAAATCTAAAAATAGGTTTTTAAAAAACAAGTTTTGTAGCGACTACTTCTTGAAAACTCTAAGGGATATTGATATGGGACATTTTCTAAAATGATCAGCATGACATGATGTTGGTCCTTGTCGAAAATCGTTTTGATTCGACGTTAAACATGGCTGCCAGTGGCCATCTTTGTTTACATAGAGTTATATATATAATGAAAACTTGTAGCGACTACTCCTCTGAAACTACCTTACGGATTTTCATGAAACTTCACACGAATGTTGCTTTTGATGTCTAATTGATCCTAGCAAAATTTCAGGTCGGCCGGAAATTCAAGATGGCCGCCATGGCTAAAAATAGATTTTTAAAAAATAAGTTTTATAGCGACTACCGTACTTCTTGGAAACTATAAGAGATATTGATATGGGACATTTTCTAAAATGATCAGCATGACATGATGGTTATCCGAGTCGAACATTATTTTGATTCAATGTTAAACATGGCTGTCAGCGGCCATCTTTGTTTACATAGTTATATAATGAAAACTTGTAGCGACTACTCCTCTGAAACTACTTGACGGATTTTCATGAAACTTCACAGGAATGTTGCTCTTGATGTATAATTGATCCTAGCAAAATTTCAGGTCGGCCGGAAATTCAAGATGGCCGCCACGGCTAAAAATAGTTTTTCAAAAAAAAAGTTTGTAGCCACTTCTTCCTAAAATCAAATAAAATCGGTAGAGCTTCAAGGTTATTGACCTCTTGTTATTAAGATAATTAATCGAGAGTGATCCCGACAACAGTGGCAAATGCAGCTACTTGATGGGGCGGCGTTGGTGAAAAACTATTTAGCTCTAAAACGTGCTTTTCCCACTATTTAACATGGATGTGTTACATTTGAATAAATTGACATAATTTAAATAAATCGACGTTCTACATGTATATATGGAATGACAAACTTTACAATGGTTACGTTTTATCGATTATAATTGGATTAATTTGATTATAATTGGATTAATTTTTGGGATGGTCTTATCATGTAAGTAGAGGACACACTTCAGTAATAGGGACATTTTTGATTGGCACCTCAAACTTTCCTCGGCCAATCAGGTTTTGACAAACTGTCAAAGTGGGAGGGATTGAACAATCACAAAACAACACAGGTCAGATTTATGACACTTCTCAATTACCGCTCGCGGCGAAAGCGACAGGTGGTTAATTAGTTATCGGCACACTTTATGATAAGCCGAGTTTTCGTGTGATTTTTTGTCTAAAACGGAAACGTCCAGTCGGGCAAGTGTCGGACAACCAGATTTGCGAAGGACACCTGCTCGCACCCAAATTCCACTTGGCGTCGGGCAACCATATTTCCGGAGCCCTGAATGTGTTACGAATTAACTAAATCCGCATCACTTCAGTAAACCATATATTAAGTAAGCAAATATATATAACTGTCTGATTTTTGTTCAGTGAATTGTATGCATAAAAACATGAGCCTAGTCCAAATAAGTCTGTATTTCGTATTATCGTGTTCGGCCGTTTCCAAAGGTCCACTCTCATACTCTTTTATAGTAATAAATTCGTGAATTAAAAAAGGAAGAAAGATTTTAGTTATTGTTTGTAAACATAGCTGGGACCGCAATATTTACATTTTGTTGCTCACGTCAACGCGCTCTGCGTTCGTCTGTTTTTACTCGAGTGTAATTGTTGCAAGGGCTAAGTTGAACCCCATGCAGCCGTACTTTTTGTTTCTAAGTTGTATTAACCCCATGCAGCCGTACTTTTTGTTTCTAAGTTGTATTAACCCCATGCAGCAGTACTTTTTGTTTCTAAGTTGTATTAACCCCATGCAGCCGTACTTTTTGTTTCTAAGTTGTATTAACCCCATGCAGCCTTACTTTTTGTTTCTAAGTTGTATTAACCCCATGCAGCCGTACTTTTTGTTTCTAAGTTGTATTGACCCCATGCAGCCGTACTTTTTGTTTCTAAGTTGTATTAACCACATGCAGCCGTACTTTTTGTTTCTAAGTTGTATTAACCCCATGCAGCAGTACTTTTTGTTTCTAAGTTGTATTAACCCCATGCAGCCGTACTTTTTGTTTCTAAGTTGTATTAACCCCATGCAGCCTTACTTTTTGTTTCTAAGTTGTATTAACCCCATGCAGCCTTACTTTTTGTTTCTAAATTGTATTAACCCCATGCAGCAGTACTTTTTGTTTCTAAGTTGTATTAACCCCATGCAGCCGTACTTTTTGTTTCTAAGTTGTATTAACCCCATGCAGCCTTACTTTTTTTTTCTAAGTTGTATTAACCCCATGCAGCCTTACTTTTTGTTTCTAAATTGTATTAACCCCATGCAGCAGTACTTTTTGTTTCTAAGTTGTATTAACCCCATGCAGCAGTACTTTTTGTTTCTAAGTTGTATTAACCACATGCAGCCTTACTTTTTGTTTCTAAATTGTATTAACCCCATGCAGCAGTACTTTTTGTTTCTAAGTTGTATTAACCACATGCAGCAGTACTTTTTGTTTCTAAGTTGTATTAACCCCATGCAGCAGTACTTTTTGTTTCT
This sequence comes from Cyrtodaria siliqua, assembly GCA_037043455.1. Lineage (NCBI taxonomy): Eukaryota > Metazoa > Mollusca > Bivalvia > Adapedonta > Hiatellidae > Cyrtodaria > Cyrtodaria siliqua. Next base: position 7,308 of record JAWPHD010025005.1, on the reverse strand, counting down.
AAGTTGTATTAACCCCATGCAGCCTTACTTTTTGTTTCTAAGTTGTATTAACCCCATGCAGCCTTACTTTTTGTTTCTAAATTGTATTAACCCCATGCAGCAGTACTTTTTGTTTCTAAGTTGTTTTAACCCCATGCAGCAGTACTTTTTGTTTCTAAGTTGTATTAACCCCATGCAGCAGTACTTTTTGTTTCTAAGTTGTTTTAACCACATGCAGCCTTACTTTTTGTTTCTAAGTTGTATTAACCCCATGCAGCAGTACTTTTTGTTTCTAAGTTGTATTAACCCCATGCAGCAGTACTTTTTGTTTCTAAGTTGTATTAACCCCATGCAGCAGTACTTTTTGTTTCTAAGTTGTTTTAACCACATGCAGCCTTACTTTTTGTTTCTAAGTTGTATTAACCCCATGCAGCAGTAATTTTTGTTTCTAAGTTGTTTTAACCCCATGCAGCAGTACTTTTTGTTTCTAAGTTGTATTAACCCCATGCAGCAGTACTTTTTGTTTCTAAGTTGTTTTAACCACATGCAGCCTTACTTTTTGTTTCTAAGTTGTATTAACCACATGCAGCCTTACTTTTTGTTTCTAAATTGTATTAACCCCATGCAGCCTTACTTTTTGTTTCTAAGTTGTTTTAACCACATGCAGCCTTACTTTTTGTTTCTAAGTTGTATTAACCCCATGCAGCCTTACTTTTTGTTTCTAAGTTGTATTAACCCCATGCAGCAGTACTTTTTGTTTCTAAGTTGTTTTAACCCCATGCAGCAGTACTTTTTGTTTCTAAGTTGTTTTAACCACATGAAGCCGTACTTTTTGTTTCTAAGTTGTATTAACCCCATGCAGCAGGTCTTTTTGTTTCTAAGTTGTTTTAACCCCATGCAGCCTTACTTTTTGTTTCTAAGTTGTATTAACCCCATGCAGCATTACTTTTTGTTTCTAAGTTGTATTAACCCCATGCAGCAGTACTTTTTGTTTCTAAGTTGTTTTAACCACATGCAGCCTTACTTTTTGTTTCTAAGTTGTATTAACCCCATGCAGCAGTACTTTTTGTTTCTAAGTTGTATTAACCCCATGCAGCAGTACTTTTTGTTTCTAAGTTGTTTTAAACCCATGCAGCAGTACTTTTTGTTTCTAAGTTGTATTAACCCCATGCAGCCTTACTTTTTGTTTCTAAGTTGTTTTAACCCCATGCAGCCTTACTTTTTGTTTCTAAGTTGTATTAACCCCATGCAGCAGTACTTTTTGTTTCTAAGTTGTATTAACCCCATGCAGCAGTACTTTTTGTTTCTAAGTTGTATTAACCCCATGCAGCAGTACTTTTTGTTTCTAAGTTGTTTTAACCCCATGCAGCAGTACTTTTTGTTTCTAAGTTGTATTAACCCCATGCAGCCTTACTTTTTGTTTCTAAGTTGTATTAACCCCATGCAGCAGTACTTTTTGTTTCTAAGTTGTATTAACCCCATGCAGCAGTACTTTTTGTTTCTAAGTTGTTTTAACCCCATGCAGCAGTACTTTTTGTTTCTAAGTTGTATTAACCCCATGCAGCCTTACTTTTTGTTTCTAAGTTGTATTAACCCCATGCAGCAGTACTTTTTGTTTCTAAGTTGTATTAACCCCATGCAGCAGGTCTTTTTGTTTCTAAGTTGTTTTAACCCCATGCAGCAGGTCTTTTTGTTTCTAAGTTGTTTTAACCCCATGCAGCAGTACTTTTTGTTTCTAAGTTGTATTAACCCCATGCAGTCTTACTTTTTGTTTCTAAGTTGTTTTAAACCCATGCAGCAGTACTTTTTGTTTCTAAGTTGTTTTAACCCCATGCAGCAGTACTTTTTGTTTCTAAGTTGTATTAACCCCATGCAGCCTTACTTTTTGTTTCTAAGTTGTTTTAACCCCATGCAGCCTTACTTTTTGTTTCTAAGTTGTATTAACCCCATGCAGCAGTACTTTTTGTTTCTAAGTTGTTTTAAACCCATGCAGCAGTACTTTTTGTTTCTAAGTTGTATTAACCCCATGCAGCAGTACTTTTTGTTTCTAAGTTGTTTTAAACCCATGCAGCAGTACTTTTTGTTTCTAAGTTGTTTTAACCCCATGCAGCAGTACTTTTTGTTTCTAAGTTGTTTTAACCCCATGCAGCAGTACTTTTTGTTTCTAAGTTGTATTAACCCCATGCAGCAGTACGTTTTGTTTCTAAGTTGTATTAACCCCATGCAGCAGTACTTTTTGTTTCTAAGTTGTTTTAACCCCATGCAGCAGTACTTTTTGTTTCTAAGTTGTATTAACCCCATGCAGCAGTACTTTTTGTTTCTAAGTTGTATTAACCCCATGCAGCAGTACTTTTTGTTTCTAAGTTGTATTAACCCCATGCAGCCGTACTTTTTGTTTCTAAGTTGTATTAACCCCATGCAGCAGTACTTTTTGTTTCTAAGTTGTATTAACCCCATGCAGCAGTACTTTTTGTTTCTAAGTTGTATTAACCCCATGCAGCAGTACTTTTCGTTTCTAAGTTATATTAACCCCATGCAGCCTTACTTTTTGTTTCTAAGTTGTATTAACCCCATGCAGCAGTACTTTTTGTTTCTAAGTTGTATTAACCCCATGCAGCAGTACTTTTTGTTTCTAAGTTGTATTAACCCCATGCAGCAGTACTTTTTGTTTCTAAGTTGTATTAACCCCATGCAGCCTTACTTTTTGTTTCTAAGTTGTATTAACCCCATGCAGCCTTACTTTTTGTTTCTAAGTTGTATTAACCCCATGCAGCAGTACTTTTTGTTTCTAAGTTGTTTTAAACCCATGCAGCAGTACTTTTTGTTTCTAAGTTGTTTTAACCCCATGCAGCAGTACTTTTTGTTTCTAAGTTGTTTTAACCCCATGCAGCAATACTTTTTGTTTCTAAGTTGTATTAACCCCATGCAGCAGTAATTTTTGTTTCTAAGTTGTTTTAAACCCATGCAGCAGTACTTTTTGTTTCTAAGTTGTATTAACCCCATGCAGCCTTACTTTTTGTTTCTAAGTTGTTTTAAACCCATGCAGCAGTACTTTTTGTTTCTAAGTTGTATTAACCCCATGCAGCAGGTCTTTTTGTTTCTAAGTTGTAAATATTCAATGATGGTTTCTTTAACAGGAACCCTATTTTCAAAATGTACATATCGATTTTAAATCTGTATGCGTGCAGCTTAAACTTGATTTTGACTGCTCATCAGAGCACGGGGACTAACTCGTATTCGTTGTGCATTTTGTATATCGAACGTCTATTTATTTAAATGTCAAACAGTTATTTAAATCGAAAGCACTGCGATTTAAAATGGACATGCACATTTAGTTATTATGGGGAATTAAATTAAATCATTTCACATTTAAAATATCAAAAGTCTATTTAAAAAGTGTTAATTTATTTTAATCTTGTATTAGTTTTACCAACACTACCCATACTACTTTGACCTTGTGAATACGTAAATATGTTTGTGCAGAGAAACATACTTGTGACCACTGCTCCAAAACATACAAGCTTGTCTGGCCTTCAACTCATCAAAAGACTGGGATAGCAATAATAACGGACAGCAATAATAACGAAAGTCTTGTTGATTTTTGAAGATTTGTTTTTAGCTCTACTGATCAGAGATCAGCAGAGCTTATGCCGTGGTGCGGCGTCCGTCGTCCGTCTGTCCGTAAACTTTTATTTGTAGCGACTTCTCCTCTGAAACTACTGGATGGATATTCATGAAACTTTGCAGAAATGTTGCCCATAAAGTCTAGTTGATCCTAGCAAAAATTCATGTTGATGTGAAATCCAAGATGGCCGCCAAAGCTAAAAATAGAGTTTTAAAATACAAGTTTGTAGCGACTACTTCTTGAAAACTATAAGTGATATTGATATGGGACTTTTTTTACAATGATCAGCATGTCATGATGTTGGTCCTTGTCGAAAATCGTTTTGATTCAACCTTAAACATGGCTGCCAGCGGCCATCTTTGTTTACATAGAGTTATATAATGAAAACTTGTAGCAACTACTCCTCTGAAACTACTCGACGGATTTTCATGAAACTTCACAGGAATGTTGCTCTTGATGTCTAATTGATCCTAGAAAAATTTCAGGTCGGCCGGAAATTCAAGATGGCCGTCACAGCTAAAAATAGATTTTTAAAAAATAAGTTTGTAGCGACTACTTCTTGAAAACTATAAGTGATATTGATATGGGACTTTTTCTAAAATGATCAGCATTACATGATGTTGATCCTAATCAAAAATCGTTTTGATTCAACGTTAAACATGGCTGCCAGCGGCCATCTTTGTTTACATAGAGTTATATAGTAAAAACTTGTAGAGACTACTCCTCTGAAACTACTTGGCGGATTGTCAGGAAACTTTACAGGAATGTTGCTCTTGATGTCTAATTGATCCTAGAAAAATTTCACGTCGGCATGAAATTCAAGATGGCCGTCACAGCTAAAAATAGATTTTTAAAAAATAAGTTTGTAGCGACTACTTCTTGAAAACTATAAGTGATATTGATATGGGACTTTTTCTAAAATGATCAGCATGACATGCTGTAGATCCTTGTGGAAAATTATTTTGATTCGACGTTAAACATGGCTGCCAGTGGCCATCTTTGGTTACATAGAGTTATATAGTAAAAACTTGTAGCGACTACTCCTCTGAAACAACTTGGCGGATTGTCATGAAACTTCACAGGAATGTTGCTCTTGCTGTCTAATTGATCCTAGAAAAATTTCAGGTCGGCCGGAAATTCGAGATGGCCGTCACAGCTAAAAATAGATTTTTAAAAAATAAGTTTGTAGAGACTACTTCTTGAAAACTATAAGTGGCATTGATATGGGACTTTTTCTAAAATGATCAGCATGACATGATGTAGATCCTTGTGGAAAATTATTTTGATTCGACTTTAAACATGGCTGCCAGTGGCCATCTTTGGTTACATAGAGTTATATAGTAAAAACTTGTAGCGACTACTCCTCTGAAACTACTTGACGGATGTTCATGAAACTTCACAGGAATGTTGCTCTTGATGTCTAGTTTATCCTAGAAAAATTTCAGGTCGGCCGGAAATTCAAGATGGCCGCCACAGCTAAAAAAAGATTTAAAATAAATAAGTTTGTAGCGACTACTTCTTCAAAACAATAAGAGATATTGATATGGGACTTTTTCTAAAATGATCAGTATGACATGATGTTGGTCCTTGTCGAAAATCGTTTTGATTTGACGTTAAACATGGCATAATGAAAACTTGTAGGGACTATTTCTCTGAAACTACTTGACGGATTTTCATGAAACTTCACAGGAATGTTGCTCTTAATGTCTTATTGATCTTAGCAAAATTTCCGGTCGGCCGGAAATTCAAGATGGCCGCCACGGTTAAAAATAGATTTTCAAAAAACAAGTCTGCAGCGACTACTTCCTGAAATCAAAATCAATCAGTAGAGCTTCAAGGTCATTGACCTCTTGTTTTATATTATTTTTATCATGACTGAATTCATCTGTTAAATGGATGCATAATATCGTTTTAGTACCTTCATCCGATCATCAGGCAATCTTAATTAAATAAGTCAAAATCCAGCGCTCACAAACCTACATCTAGCGCACTTCAAAAACAGTATGACCGACCTCTAACGCCATTCATCTCAACCTCCAGCGCTTGACAACCCGACATCTTTAAGCACTTGCATGTACAACTCATTGTTATCTCCATCAGCACGCTTTATAATAATGATTATCTCCACCAACACGCTTTATAATAATGATTATCTCCACCAGTACGCTTTATAATAATGATTATCTCCACCAGCATGCTTTATAATAATGATTATCTCCACCAGGATTATCTCCACCAGCACGCTTTATAATAATGATTATCTCCACCAGCACGTTTTATAATAATGATTATCTCCACCAGCACGCTTTATAATATGATTATCTCCACCAGCACGCATTATAATAATGATTATCTCCACCAGCACGCATTATAATAATGATATTTGAACATATATGGGATTGGCAATAAGCTATACATTTACACTTTCAACTACAAGTAAGAGTTTCATTAATTTAATCACATCATAACTATAACTGAGTTTCTGGGGCCGTTCCTCAAAAATTAACTTTGTTTAACATGGCAGTTTTAGATAGACGTATCTTAGCTTAAAAGGAATGTAGCGACACAGCCAAACAAGCTCTTTTATTGAGAGTTCTGAAAAACTTGCAAAAAGGTGAAAAGAATTATCAAAATCAGATGATAAACAAAAAAGATATGACTTTTTGAAGGTTGTTCTAAAATGGATATAGGAGCCGCCATTTTGAAAACTATGACATCATAGTTCCATATGACCATAATTATATGGGATAAATATAAATATCATTTAAAGCAAAGCAAATCATTGCAAATGAATGCAAACTCCTTAACTGATATAAAGCATTACTGCCATTAGTTTTACATATTCTTCATACAGTTACTTTAATTTTTTACCCTATAAATGAGTAAATTTTCATATTTATAAATATTCCATATATGGTCATTTAGAACTGTGATGTCCTAGCTCTCCAAATGGCCGCTTCCATATCCGTTTCAACAGAAACTTCAAATGGTCATATCTTCTTTGTTTATCATCGGATTTTGATAATTCTTTCACCATTTTACAATTTTTTCAGAACTCTGAATAATAAAGATTGTTTGGCAGTGTCACTATATTCCCTTTAAAAGCGATAAAGAACAGTAGGGAAATAAACCAACTTTCTTGATTTCCATCATATTATCCCCTAAAAAATCCATTGTTTACGGTTTTTGACATACATTTTCCCATAATTCAATTGAAAAGAAACCGACGTCTGTCGCGCATGCATACCAACATCAATATATCACAGCGCGTATCCCATACATTGATGGAGGGATTTTGAAATAAATTGGCACAAATATTCACCTCATCAAGAGGACATGCAGAACCCAACACCCGAGTCTGTATCTTTAAGGTCAAGGTCATCATACTTTAAGGTCATATACTTTCTTATATACATATATATAATAAAGTCAATTTCGTGTCCGCTCCATAACTCTCACATACATGAACAGATTTTCAAATAATTTCATGCAAATACTAACTTTATCAAGACGACTTGCAGAACCCAACACCCCAGGTCTGTATCTTTAAGGTCAAGGTCATCATACTTTAAGGTCAAATACTTTCTTATATACATATATATAATAAAGTCAATTTCGTGTCCGCTCCATAACTCTCACATACATGGACAGATTTTCAAATAAATTGGCACAAATACTCACTTTATCAAGACAACAAAAAGAAC